>LQNS02278087.1:50685-67804 GCA_001587735.2 Parhyale hawaiensis
ATATTTACAGTAGCTTATTACATTTACAGTAGTAAAGAAAACGAGGCTATCAAGATAAGCGTTCCATCTGGAGCGGACGCGGAAGTGGAACGGTTGTCTCGGTAGCCTCGTTTTTCTTTACAACTACCGACTATTTCAAAATACAGAATTTGTTGCTTCATTGTTTTATTGGTATGCTGGTAGCTTCGTCTCCTCCTCCTCCTGAACTCAAAACTGCAAGGGGCCATTGTGTTGCCTTTTTTTATCTAAGCTTCCATAAGCGTCTAAAGTGCTTCCACGGGGTAGCAGAGGCACTCGTTTGCAATTCTTTGTCACAGCGCATACGTTTCTCTGAGCTTACATTGTTTCAAATTATGCCGGTGCAACACGCTAGCCAACAGAACGAGTATGTGTTTTAACAGCAGAATCGACGTCTAAACACCTGCACACTCACTGCTCTGCACAATATAACAGGACAAACCATGCAGCTTTTTTGCGAGCGTTACGCTAGTGAATTGGGCAAAATTTTGTAAACAAACCGTTCCACGATATAAGCTGGTGTAGAGGTTGTTGAGTACGCTTTTGTAGCCGCGATAGCTGATTATTTTTAAAAATATTTTATCAAACAATTCCACTTAACTGAATTATGACGGCAACGGGTAGCATCTGATACATAATTCTGCTCGTTAGATTCACTTTTGTCACACTGTTGAGCCTGTAGCCATTCCAGCATCGCTTACTTGAACGGAGCTCGACGTTCTTTGTCCATCGAACAATTTTCAGGTGTGGATAGGGAGGCAAGATTTTATGAAAAATAATTTGCACATTCGGTAGTTTCCTCAGCTTTTGTCTAGCATGTGTAACAGCCTTTCGGAAATAATCAACGAAGGCAGAGGAACCGATATTGCTGACAATAGAACAAGGAAGTTCAATAGAAGGAGGTAGAAATGGCTACGGATATAGAAAGCTGAATGTTCCGGCAAGGCTGAAGCCTGGCTGACAATGCTAGCTGTATGATTGGCTACATTAATAGCAGGGAGCCCGTGATTGCTGGGAAGGGAATAGCCATCGAAGACC
Organism: Parhyale hawaiensis; assembly: GCA_001587735.2. Taxonomy (NCBI): domain Eukaryota; kingdom Metazoa; phylum Arthropoda; class Malacostraca; order Amphipoda; family Hyalidae; genus Parhyale; species Parhyale hawaiensis. The sequence goes on from LQNS02278087.1 coordinate 51,742, forward strand.
AAAAAATTGACTGGCCAGCACGGCGAAATGTGGCTGTGCTCCCTCCTGCTATCGAACCCCTTCAGAATAGAACCACATAAAAGAGCCAGGGAAACTGGGGCTTCGCTGCAGTAATAAATTTCTACCCTCATTTTATGACGTTGAGAGCCGTGATAAACTTCCTTCCCTTCGAGACATTCTTCTGCAATTATTCCCACGTACTGTACAGCCCAAAATAGGCTCAATCTCCCTCGGAGCTGACCTCTCTGCAAGCAATTTGCAAGGTCCAATCCAGAGAAACCCGGTTTGGTTTCCTAATGTCTCAAGAACTGCCATGAGTGAGCTACCGATGGTGCAGAATTCAGCCCTACGCATAGTCACTGGATCCCATCGCATGGCTTCGGCGCATCTCTTCCATCAGGAGACCTCAACCCTACCAGTTGGTGGATGTCTGGGGTTGCTGTCAAAACGGTATTTTTTCAGTGCATCGCGGGCACATCATCCTGCTCATGGTACCGTCATGGCCCTTGCCGGCCCTCACCATGTTCAACATACTCTTCAATCAAAGTTTGAAGCAAACACTGCTCCCCATCTTACAGATGGTATTTTCCCTCACTCCCCCAGCAATACCGCACTGCCCTGAGTTCATTATCCACCTCTGCTGTTACACAGTAGAAGCTGCGCATACTCCCCGTAGGGTTCTTGGCTATCAATGCTCTCCTCTCTCTGCGGAGGAGTCTCTTCTCTCCCCAGATCTTTCCGATCTACCCTCTCCCAGATGAGCTGCGGCCTCTGTTCGGTTTTAGCGGATTATAAGTTCTGAGTGGGACGGATCGAAGATCCCTTCTGTCAACCCTGCGGGCTGGGTGAACAGACTTTTTGTGAGCTCTTCTCGTGACCTAGTCACCCTACTGATCTTTCGGTGAGTAGTCTCTGGCTACACCTGTTTGGGGCTGCGCGTTTCCTTGTTTCTCTCCCTCTCTTTAACTTCTCCCCCCTTTTCCCAGCCCCCCTCCGAAGCCTCCTCCCCAGGTTGGCATTGGTGGACCCTGGCGATGGCAGCGAACAACACATATAGTGACCTTAAATCATCAACGCTTGAATTTGTTCCTGTCATATAGCGCATGCTGATATTACTCTTAGCCTTAAAACTAGTAGACTGATGCTTCTTGTCAATCGTCTTTGCTACTGATACTGGCCAAGTGACTAAAGTTCCAGAATTTCAAGTCTTTCGTGCACTCGATCTTTTTATGTATTAATAGGTATCCAAGTTATCACCCTCCTCAAGTATCCGTCTAACCCTGACTCTCGAATGATAACATATATTGTGTGTTGGAACTATGCTTCCCCTAGGAGTAGTCCTTCCACAATTAGAGCTAGAACTTCTGCGTACCTTCGTACGTACAAATAACCATGTTACTATTAAAGAACAAGCGAAAATAACACAGAAATAAAGTTCACAGTCTCCACTATATAATGATGTATCGTTGTTAGTGGCTTGCTTGCTCTCTCGCTTGCTCGTTGGTGGGACCGTAACTCAGTCACGAAGTTAAGGATTAAGATAGGAGAAAATTCACCCTCAGAAGAAACAAATTGAGATACCAGAAAATTCCAGCTCTTGGAGTAACGGTAGCAAATATAGCTTCTGAAATATATGGTCAAAAGTGGAATTTTCGCATTTTCTGAATCTCGTTTCATTTTGAAAACTAGCTCAGCAATTTTTAAAGTGATGATGATGAATCTTCTTCTCAGCATGGTAGATGAAAGGCGGTATCTTTGGTAGACTTTTCGATTCTGTCGGGCATAAGTTTTATTGCATATTTTTAAGCTAAATTTCTTCGCAGCGATTTGAGAGGCTCAGTCTTAATTGAAGTTTTACTCTTCTTTCGTGCATAATCCCTTTCGCCAATGCTTACTTTAGCGGAAACTCTACGAAGCAGTTGAAACGTCACGCTGAGCAGACGCCGCTTTATATTGAATTTGTATTGCAGCCAAATTTCGTCGCTTAAGGTTCAATTATCGGTTGGTATTCAGGTTACACTAACGCCTAAGTATTTCCAGAAAATTTTTTTCACTGAAGAATGTTTTATTAGTGCTGCTCAACGTTTGACCAACGCCAAACTGATATTGGGGCCGTGTTTTGCAGGGGGTATATTTTGCTCTCGTAAAATTCATGGCTGTACAACTTGCGTTTCAGTAATGGAAGATCAGTCCTGCGGGGATGAGACCTATTTTTCAGCAAAACCTATACTGGGAACCGGAACAATGAAAAGCCTAATCGCGAAATTACTGCCATCATTTTTTGCTGCTGTCCCTCTAGTTTCCATATAGTACAGCTGGACCCGTGAAACTTTCACGGCTTTGCAAGGCCTTTCAGACAGACACGTGAAACGTTCATATTTTAGTATAGTAACACTACACTTACTCCTAAACACAGGGACTCAATGTGTGATATATTAAGTCAATCCTCTTGGTTGATAATAATATCCATAATTCCCTGGAGTGGAGTAGCCAGGGGAGGATCGTGGGGGACACACTCTCTCCCTAAAAAGTTACACGCCCCCTTCACTGGAAATGAGGCCTTTAAAAAATGTCCTGCTTACTGCCCCGCCAAACCCCCCCCCCCCCGTTGAATTTTGCTAGCACTCTTAGTGTCCACCCCCACATTGAAATTTTCCAGATCCCAACCCGATCATTCAGAAGACCCCAGGGGCATAAAAATTATTAAAAAGAATTTGCGCAGCTGCACAGAACTGCTGACTGACCTCCGCGTATCATTGGACACGTTTAATATTTATATAAGCTAACAGCACCCGTGAAACGTTCACGGACTGGCTTAAGGCGCTTCAGATAGATCAGTGAAACTTTCGCATTGCACAATGGCAATTCCCCATCAACATCACAAACAACACCGAGATTCGATGTGTGATATCTTATACGACCAGCCTTTTTGCTGATAATTACTGAAGCTGCCCTTGTCTAAGTGGCCCGTGGATTATATTATAAGTTGCTCTGTCTAACTCGACCCGTGGAATTCCTTTGGTAGTAAACCACGGTACATGTTCCTAAAGATTTTTTCTTAGAAATTTCGGGCGTAAAAACAATTAAAAAGACCTGGCCTGTGGCCGAGAGATAAGTCACCAGCCGCATCACAGATACGCCAGCTTCCCGAACTGAATAAAGCTCGAATTTCCTTCTATCTATTAATGATGAAGAGCGTGACACAAAAGGTAAGTACGTACGTACTAGCGTATTAATATATAGACTAGGCTGCCGTGACTCGTTGGGCCACTATTACCATCTTCTTTGGTTTTGTACAAAAACAAGTGTCATTTAGCTGGTCACAGATTGCACGCTATTTGACCGACCCCTGCTGCCAGTACGGGGGTCACCATAACCAGCTTCGTTGCTTGCCAAATAATAATTAACACTCTGCCTGTAAGCAACTTCAACATATGAAAATATGTTCCAGTTGCATTTACCTTTAAATTAAACGTGCACCTTTACACCACCCAGCTCAAGTTCATCATCAGCCGTATCACGGATACAGTCAAATAAAATATTCAATGCTCGAATTTCTTCCTATCTTAAAGCGAAGATTCTGTGTGCAAACAAGCTAGTGACTAAATAGGTAAGTAAATAAACAAGCAAGCAAATAAAGTTCACAGACTCTTAGTATAATATAGAATTGATAATTCAGGTATTGTCTATAACTTGATGCTCGCTCTAATTTCAAAATCGCGATCATCCCTGCAGTAGAAGTATCATTCAGGCAAGTACGTGCTAACAAAATAAACGTTGGTGTACGATTGAGTTTGCTGGTGTGTCACGATTCTCGATATTACGAGTTTTTTAGTATCCGTTGTGGTGCGCATGTGTGTGTGAACGAATGCAAACTCGAGTTGCACGAATTGAAGCAAAATTTCTTCACTCACCCCCACTTCTTTCAAACAGGCGTATAACATACCATAGCACACGAAGTGACCGACTATCGACCAATGTACATTACAGCTGCTGAATTATTTTAAGAACGGAGGGGCACCATTTGGCTGCAGAGCAACATATGCTACGTACAAATTGTATAGAGCAGTGACCATTGCCGCTGCTGACCTTTAGAATAGCTGAGGGGTCAGAGACTATATCAAATATTATATGTGCCTCCCCAATCGCCGGACCTGCTGATCTAATTATAGACATTCTAGCCCACCTGTAGCGAGGAAGATGTGAAAATATTATACTGAAAAAAATAGAGCATGGAAGTTTAAACTTCATAGACACTGCGCCGAGCTTCAAATAGAGGAAATGAAAGGGACCTTGAGTGTGACAAATAGAAAAAAAATTATCTTATGAATGAAGTGAACTCATCGAATACGCATACTGCAAGGCGAGAAAGAAAAGAAAGATCAGAATAAAGGCTATGAGAATTATGAGTTTAGATCATATAGTGGAGAATGAACTGGCCTAGAGAGTCAATCGTAAATAGAGAGCGAAGTATATGTTTCGATCCCAGGCCAATTATTACTCAGCATTAATGTAATCTTATAAGGAACGAAAGTTGATACAAAACAATTGTCGTGGGTGTCAAACAGCCAACTAGAGACGCTGGGTTCAGCTTGCAAATGTGGTAGGTATCAGTAGATAGAATGCAGCACTGACCTTTTGCGTCAATTACTTGCAGAGAAATGTGTTGAATAAGCTGCAGTTGAATGAATGGAAACGGTTATAGGCTAATTTACGACACAGAGAGGAGGAGTCTGAGTTCCTGAAGGCTGAGCTATTATGAATTGCTTGAGGCATTAATGCTGCTGCATCGGAAACGGTAAGATTAGGTTCATCGATATCCATTCCAAATTCGTAACAGAAATTCCATCAACTCTAGGGCTTCATTTGCCATTTCAAACTGTTGTTCACTCACCTCTCGTGTTTCAAATCGCTATCGATAATTTTTCGTAAATTACATTGTTCGTTGTTAATGACAGTTTAGAGAAGCTGACGTTATTGTGCACACTATGCATAATGAAACATTTGGTGTCATTGTCGCTTATCATCCAGGCTCTACCTCACTCCGTGACGCGGTTATGATATTCCGTCGACATCCAAATGGAACGAGGAGTTTAGGGTGATTTAATGTTATTGAGGATGTTAGGATCAAGATTATTTACATTTGTGACTAGCAAGAGTGGGCCAAGGACGTTCCTTTGTGGAGCACACAGCAAGCGAGTTCAGCGGCATGTTACTCTTAGAGTTGCTGTCAGTGCTACCGCTAGCGAGCCACGCAGGGATTCACAACGACTAGTCTCTCTGAATACCTTAGGTTTCCATTTTCTATTCAGTGCCAGAAAAATGCTTTATCAAAAGCTTTGTAAAAGTCTAAGTAAGTAAAGTCTGTTAAAGTCTAAGATAAGGCCCACTGCTTTTGTATTGTCGGATTTACAGAGTTTGGTTAGTATTTTTTTTTTTCATCTCAAAAGGCATTGCGAGTATCAGAGACGATGTAAGACAAGCTCAGATTATGAGTGTTGAGGTTCTTTCAACTGGTACCTATCGAAGTTTTGCCAAATGCAGAAGTGTAGCTGATGGGTTGCAAAATTTTTATATTTACTACTACTACTACCGGCGATAAGCTTGCATGCTTTCATTCCTGTGGACTTTGCCCGTGCTAAAGAACCGTGCGACGACGTCAAAATGAGCAGCTGTGAAACCGGAGAAAATTTTCTGAAAGCTCAACAGGAGAGGAAATCTGAGACAGGAAGCTACTACTGCATATATAAAGATGGGCCTGCTCTTTGAAGACCTCTTCTTTCTAATCAAATACCTGGTATTAAGAACACAATAGGTTCACAAGTACGCGAACGAGTGCAAAGTAGCTAAATTTTCCGATGTCGACGAGGCTCTGCCACGAAGGAACAGAGAGTAGGAACTATTTGGTGCACTCCTACGTATAATTTACAGGTGACTCGAGCTTCCCCCTGTACTTTGAGATTTAAAAATACTTTTTCATGGATGTCAGCATAGGGTAATACCGTTATGTGATAGCTAGGCTGACACAAGGGCTAGTGCCATTAATAATAGTACAAATTAGAACGCCTCGTGGCGTAAGACCATCACTCGGGGTGGGCCAAATTCAATGCAGTCATTTTTCATGAACAAGGTTAAGTCACAGCACCGATCCCAGAGAGTAAAGCTTCAATAATAGCATGAGAAAAAATAGAACGCCTCGTGGCGTAAGACAATCTGCCGCGGCGGAGGCAAATTCAACACCGTCATTTTTTATGATCAGTTAGGTCTGGTGTTTTGCCATGGGTCATATCTAGGTCAACCCACCGAATTCCCTACAAATAAACTTATGAACATTGGTAAACTTCTTCGACCACTTATTGGGTGGACAGACAAACAAATACACAAACTTAAATCTTCAGTGAGAACATTATCACCGCTCTTCGCTTCGCTTGCGGGTGATAATTAGCGTTTATACAGAAACTGAGACATTAATAGCGCGACAGGCTCACATTTAGTCCTACTGTACTTCGAGTAATAATGCTTAAGAAGCTAAAGAAAAAACTTAGTAAGAAAATAGAAGGAAATAGCATTTAGGTAAATCAGATCATGGCTGCGTGAAGCAATACGGAAAACTGAAGAAACAGCAAGTACCTAATAGGCACAGCAGCTAGGTGTCATTCCTGTCATGTAAGTCATCTCCCACATAGATAATTCTCACCCATCGCTGCTCGAGCGCGGTACTCTGATAACTTAGGTTTGAGCAAAATCCATGTAGCAACGAGCTATCAGAGATTTCTACTCTCATCTTCACGCTATATGCACAGTTACGAACAAGAATATTGATAAATTATACCTCACACAGAGTAAAGATATCACTAGCTCCTGTGCATCTAGGAACACCCACCAACCGCCGAAATATATTATTACTAGTGGACCCGTGCGTGAGAAAATTCTTGCAATAACCGATATGTTTGCTGTCTTCTCTGAGTTGCTGTTTCCACATTTTCTCGCTCACGCTAATTAGCAGTTCATATTCCCTTCTGTAATCTTTCTGTTTCAAGTCTTCTTGTCACTGTGTCCCTTACGCGCTTCATCTCTCTCTCAATTCGTGCAGCACGTCTTCCGCCTTCGTTCTTGACATTGTAATAGTCTCGTTCTTATTATATGTTGTCTAGTTGTCTATCCTCTTTCTTAATTTCTTAATTGAACGTGCGTCTTCGAAAGTAAAATTTTAAGTAAAACGCAGCAATAAAGTTGAATACGACTCTAGTCAGCTTATATGCTATGTGAGTGCACCGAATCCAAGGTACTGTCTTTCATACTCAAATATCTGCTTTATTGAAGTGCTGAAATTTTTACCTCTGAAGCGAAATGTGCTTTCTCCGAGAAATACAGTACGTTAGAAGATATAATTGTCTGCTACCGGTGAAATATTGTCTACTACCGTTCCGTTGATCATCTGCCGAATTTATAAGCCGTGACCTGAGAGAAAAAATTATAGAATCGGTCTGCATAGATATTGTTCCGGTTTCAAGGAGTGTTTCAAGCAAGAAGTGCATGAAGATACAGGGTTTCGCCATCTTCTTCAACTTGGTCATCGTTCTTTACGAAAACGTGACTTAATTACAAAATTTGCTACCTGGCCTAATTTTCGCCTTTCTATTTCATTAAGAGCAAACCCGAAATAAATAAATAAATAAAAACACAAAGAGTTTTATTTTATAAGGATACGCAAAATGTAACTCACCAATGACCTGTCTCGTGAATTTAACTCAAAGTGAGTAGCAATACGCCGCATAGTAATAAGTTTTGAATAGTTTGATCTTGACGTTCAGGGACCTGCTGACACGCTGCCTTAGCATCTGATTGCCTGCGGCATTTAAGTGCCTAACCTGTACGCATTATCAAGCTTTTGAGCTTCATCATTGCAAATGGAAATTAGCTTTTAAAGAGACCTGTGATGAGATGAGCGAAACAGCACTTATAAGCGTAGCTGATGGCATTAATGCAGCCGCCCATGAAACAGCCAACTCCTCTACCACTTGGCTTGTTGTGCACTGAAAAACATTGAAAAGCAACGGCGAGACAAGCCCATCATGTCGGATTTCATTAGTAGTGCAGAAGCCCTCCGACAATGACTTGATCCAGAGTTCAAAACACTCTTGATTCCCGTACCAAAATTTCAGCAAGCCAACAATGGGTCGTAGGGCCCCTATGTCTAGCAGCTTTTTCAAAAGCTTCCAGTGATTCATCCCATCAAATACTTTTGTCGCATCCAAGAAACATGCTTACACGCATACACCTAAAATTATACTCCCTCTCAGCTTTCTAATAAGTAGCCCTAGCCCGACACTGCAGCTCCCTGAAACGCCGAAAGTTAACACGAGACCGGCAAGTGCGCCCACGGAAATATGTCTCCTGCTTCAACTGATGCGTTCTCCGATAGGCATAATGAAACCAGGTTTCATCGTCTGTGTCGACCGTTATGAATCGGCTGGGCACATATGTAGGTACGCACTATGCCAGAGAAAAGCCGATCCAATACAGACCCAGGATCAAGAGACTTTCTTATAACACCTCAAGGTAGCACAGGGAAAGCACCAGAAACGGCGTCCTAATTCCCTCTTGACTTCAAAAACACCCTTACGCTTGACAGTGACTCTGGGGACCCACTGACGAACTAGCAGCGTGGCAGAGAGGGCACCAAGGTCCAAGGAGCAACGGCAGACGAGACACACCATGCCATAATACTACTTCGGTACCATGAAAATTTTTAGCTCAAGCGATAACTGCTTCGTCAAAGGAAGAAAGCAAGCCGAAAAATGAAATTACTGCTCTTAATTCCCACTGAAGAATCGCTATTTCATTGCGGCGTTGATCATCTGCTGAATTTGTACGTCGTGAACTGAGAGCAAGTTTAGTTTCAATGCATGGAGACAGTAATTAAATCAGGCTTCATGGTAGCGCTTTGAGAAGCAGTAACTATTTTCATTGTTTGGATCTCAACGTTGGCTGACCAAGAACAGTGCATTCAGTTACAAGGATAAAGATTCCTACTCTGGCCTTTTTCTGCAACCAGGTCTCCTTTTTGCTAATCGATCTCCATAAAAACATAACATTTTCACACAATCTGTAATATGGCAAATTTTTAACCCGTTTTGTTAAGAGCGTGACATGAAATATATATATATATAAGCATACTACGGTGTTTACTACATTGTTTTGATTGAACGTGATTATAATATATATGTCAGGTTAAGCCTCAGTGACGTGCAATGACGAAAGATGTCACTGGAACGATGCGTTGAAGCATTGTTGCTTGTTTCATATATTATTATGACGTTATTGTGTATTAAATGGCACCACAAACTTGAACACGTTTTCGCTACAAAAGCGTAGATGATGCACTTTGCTATACACAGTTCTGATCTTAGACAACTGTACGCTATATTAATATTTTGTTCCGTGATGAATGCTTGAGACGCTAAAGTAAGCACATTTTTTGCTATTGTGTGCCGATTAATGGAGCTGCAGCGAATTTTTGTGTTATCAGTTTATCACTAAACGGTGTACCTTAATTTACTTTTTCGAGTCTTAACATTGCTGGAAATGTTAGAAACGCGTTAGGTGATAACCAACAGCGCGATGCGGTGGTGAGATGGGCGCTCGACCATTCTGTGGTCAGGCGAGCGCTGTAAACTCTTTACTGCCAGGTCGCGCATAAATTTCAATGTTCAGGGCAGCAAAAATCGAACAGAAGGTAGCCATGCCAATCAGTTTAGGGGACGTCACCAACACGACCTCTCATAGAGCCGCACCAGCTGCAAGGCGACCGAAAGAGATACGTTTTTAAAGCTTTTCGCTCCGAATGAATCTCACAGAAATGAGCCCATTCGGAAAGCAAGCCAAAGCTGCAGATGGTGCACTGCGAGCCCAAATTACTACATGCTCGCTAAAATGAATGTGGAGCATTGACTGAGAAGTAAGCATCATTTGTTTCGTTCTTTTTTGTGAGATTTGTATTGGGAAAAGCATACGTAAAATACCTGATATCTTCCCGAATGAACCTCTGTAATATACAGTACATGATGAAACCGGAGTATCTCGTGGTCTATTTTTTTCAGATTTTTAATATCAGCTACGCGCTGGTCATCACGCGTTATTGTAAAGCTACTGCAGCTGCCGTATTTAATTCATTGAAAAGTACCGTACGATGGCTAAACAACAATTTTATAATAAATAAGAACTGGGGTCCACTTTGACACGCAGCTTCAAGAGCAATTGTTAATGAAGAAAACCCTCAAGGAACAGCGAATGTCGCTTCGCCAGTTACTAATTGGAGCAAAAATGAAGAATTTTAGTGTGAAACGTCGTCCTTGGGCGTAAATTGGATCTTACACTAGAATAGAAATCTTGGGTGTCTCGCTGCTACGCTTGACAACAGAACCCAGCCTGTGACTTGTCTACAAATGAACAGAGTATACGCATGGTGCTCTCATTATTATCTCCTACAAACGTTGACGATATTAACTCTTTATTTACTTCACGAACTGTTATTCTTGAAAGAACAGTGCAAACAAAAACTTTCGAAAAATAGAGCTAAGGCGCAGACTGGGATTAGTGTGCACAGTGAAATATTCTGCGATGTAAACTTACCATCGCTACGAAACCCATCCAAACTCTGATGGTCCCAAAGACCTACATGTACCAACGCTACAACAATGGAGCGCTTGTAATCGTGTAGGTTACTACGCCTTTAAAATATGGAAGAAAAGCGATTTATGAAAGTCGAGGTTGTAACTGCACGAGGCTTATTTGTGTAGTTTGACGTCATGTTCATGGCTCTCTGAAGCCAGCCAATCACAGAACTCGTTACATGCACTTGGATTCATAGGAAATAGTCGCCATCTCTGCTGTTCTCATTGCCTCGGCATCTCCCATTGCAGCGGCCCTTTAAGTCTTATAACGAACAATCTTTCCTGACTATTTCTGATCTAAATTGATATTTATATGTATCTATGTATATATATATATATATATATATATATATATATATATATATATATATATATATATATATATATATATATAATTGGTATATCGGGGCAGCAGATCGTTATCCAAGCAAGTTTCGTTGAAACGAAGATGAATTCTTATTTTAATTAGCTTCGAGGCTTCTCTTTCAACAATGCGATACTTCGCTTTTGCTTCAGCAGCGCACACGTGCAGGATAACAAAGGACATCCATTTCGTTAAAATTGCCGGAGGTGTCATTATTGTTAAGAGCGACGTTTCGAACAGTACATATTAATGTGATTCAATCTAAGATGGGAGAATATTCAGTATTAAAATTGACAAAGGAGCAGAGCGTTGATGGAAATTTGCAGTTTTTAGCTAACTTGGTTGAAGTATCAGATGAACTCTTCCATACCTCTATTGATAGCAAACCTACTTCCTCTGGAGAAACGTCAAATTTTGACTTTGACGCTCTTGCTATGTACAAGACTGGAGTTATCTCAACGCTTCTGACTAGAGCATACAAAGTGTGTATTAACTGACAAGCCCTTCATGCCGAAGCCCTAAGAATTAAAAGACTCCTCATTAACAACCAATTTCCCAGCTCATTAATTGACACTAAGGTTAATGCTTTTCTTAATAGGAAAATAAATGGGGTAGAAACTGTAACTAACTCGCAGCAGATAACACTTTACTATGAAAATCAAATGCACAATAATTATAAAGCATATGAACGTGTGCTCACTGATATAATAGCTTCACATATGAAACCCGTGGCCCCGCTTGATGGAATCTAACTGCGCATATACTACAAAAATAGGAAGGTCAGTATTTATCTAGTATGCAACAATATCAGTCCCCAATTGACTTCTACTTCGATAGCTCCCATGAAGTGCATCAATTTTAGTGTACTATGGGAAAATGCAAGTCTCTCCATAATTGTTACATTGGACTGACGAGGATGAAGTTGAAATGCACACTTGACAATCACAACTATCAGGGATCAATCTATGCTCACTTCAGAGACGTTCACGGTTGCAATCCATGTTCTGACGATGTGTATCCTAACACTAATGTAATATATCATGTCGCAGATCGAGATCATATACAAATCTATGAAGCACCGCTAATCCATAAAAATAAACCTAAGCTCAGTAGCAACTCCCTTGACTTTGAACACTGAAACTATTTCCGCGTAATAGACTGTGCGAGATGGTGGTAACATCTCCATGCTGTAATTCGGTCTTTCTCACGATCGGAGCAGTTAACTTTTACTTTACGTGCCTTATGCCTGAGGAGGGGATGTGGGTGCCTAACTTAGTGCAATTTTGTATAGTGTGTTATTTCGTCTCGTTTTAATGAAACGACTGCAGTTCTTTTCGTAGGTTAGTTAGTTCAAAAATGCAATTCTTCTATGTTTGTTTAGTGTGAGTCGTGTTTATATGTGAGTAGTGTTTGTGAAGAAAACTACGTAGTAACTTTATATTTCAATTTATAACTTCGCCATTTACTGGGTTCTTTGTCGGTTCAAATCTGTGTTTCTGTTTTACAGCCTGAAGATGATGCCCGAAATGCATCGCAACGTTACTTTCAGTTAATTTTATATACCGTAAATCAATTAATTTTTATTGACCTTAACGCACAGTGACTTAAATTTATCATATCAGTAGTTTCGAATAGTCCATTTTTGCTAGGCAGGTTATCAATCTCTCTACCAAATCGTCATTTAAAGCCTCCGGTGCAGCGGAGTTCCATTTCAGCATTTTCAGAACGCCAAAATCTTTGTCCAGCCGCAGACGGGTAAGTGACATTTCAGTTAAGGTAGCCGGACTCGGTCAATAGCAATTTTGTTCTCCAGCTAAGACTGGCGAGGAATTGCTTGGCTAGAAAGAGACGTAAAGTACACTGCCTGTCAAAAGAAAAGGAAAATAATGTTGAAGAGCTAAAAGGAATAATCCTGGGGAAATACAGGACGAGTGGCAAAGCCAAAGTAAAGATTTCTTTGGGAAGAGATGAATAGCAACAGAGCGAGGCTTGTAAAACTGGACAGTCCTTGAATAGAAATCGCCAGGCTTGTCTCGATCGGTGAAATGCTAGCAGTAAAGGCATAAAATATTGTCGAGAATTAGCACGTCCTACAAAGAGACGTCGCATGTGATTTACATTGCTCCGGGCAGCATTATAGCAGAACATTGGAAAAGAAGTTCATGTAATATTGGGTCAATGGTGGTGACGTTCAAACAACCCTCGTAATTTGCCACACGAAGCTATTAGCGCGATCTGGTATTCGGACACTGAGCTTGCCATGTGTTTTCTCTTTTCTCTAACAATCATTCAACTGAAACAGCGAACTTTAAAATAATATCAACGAAGTGGCAAAAATAATTAAATTAGCCCCTGAAAAGCATTTCTTTGTCGAAATAGCTTTATTTTTTAATCAATAAATAAAAATACAGTGCGCTCTTAATAACGATGACAATGAAACAAGCTTTCAAAATTACTACACACAAAGGGCAAGTAAACATATTGATAACAAAAAACGCAAAATTATTCGTGTTTATCAATCAAACGACTACAGCCGAGCAGAAAGTGCTCGTACTAACACGAGATCCATTAAGTCTCACTCATTCATTAGCAGTTATGCGTAACTTACTGAAGTGCGATTGTATCATCGGTGGCAGAGGAGGTATTGCATAAGGGAAGTCTTATAACTGCACTAAATTTTCAAAGCACAGCAAACTGCATATTACAGATGAAATACCATACAATGATCTTGTCAGTGGCACAATCACGTATGTCCTGCAGTTTCTAATACGCTTTACGTCGCTAATTGGCAAGGTTTTCGGTAGACAAGAGAGTTAGCAACTACCTTGTCGGGGCTTAGGTCGACAGGATTAGCATCGGTGTCAGATTTTGATGACCTACATCATGGCCTGTCACCCGAACCGCAGCAGGAAGATGACAGACAGGCAATTTGGTCGTCAACAGGTTGTCGAGTTTGGCTCGTAAATGGAGCTGTTTCTTGCAGGTCTATCAAGAAAGAGAACACTTCTCTTCCTTCAAGAGCTGCTATTCAGAATCCTTCGAAACTTTACAGATCGATTAGATCCCCGAGTGCTCCAATAGCCGTGTCTAGGTCTGTGAAAGAGCGAGTCCCTGGTAGCGCTCTGCTCGCCAGCTATTTCTGTAATGCAGAGAAACGCTGAAAAATACCAATACAATCATCGTGACAATCGAAAGATGGTAGGCAAACAGAATTAGTAAGGTACAACGAGTAATTAAAAGTTGGGAATTGAAGCAGTTCGTCGAAACAATGACATGAACATCTTAGCGCTCACCCAGCAATACCTTGCTTGCCGTCCTATTTTCAACTATTGGACTTTCACAGAATATCTCCTGTCTCCGCCGATCTGGTGGTGACAAGTGATGCCATTTTAGTTTGTTGATATATGTGTTGAAGCCGTTCGACCGCAAAGTGTTTTAATTGCATTTGTGAAGTATACGAGAAGTACCATTTATAGCTCATACCTTTAATAGTCGCAGAGAGTCGAAGTTATCGCTCTCAATTTCCGATACCAGTTACTGTTTTGCATATGTTGTGTGCAGTCCCCCAGTATTTCGGTGAGTTTTAGTGTTAGATTATTTAGAAGTGCCGTAAACTTTAAAATTATCGTGAGATACTCAAATTGTGAAACTATATACGGACGTGTCTTTTAAGTGATTACGTAGGTATAGACCGAAATTTGTAATTATACGGAATTCTGATTTTGGCTTTATTATGTTTGCAGAAACTAGCTATTCCAATTACCAGATTCTGCTCAAGCCTATCTATGTACAATTTTAATATTTCCGCTTGGCTTAGAAGTAAAATAAACATCCGATGTCTCTTTACTTACCCCCTGCACTGAATTATGGTACGAAATACTGACCTAATTGCAAAAGATCTTAACCTTCCTCAGACGCTCTTTACAAGATGCCAATGGTGGTTTATTACGAGTATATTCTGTCATTTATTTAAGTAGAGCATTAGAGCCAATTCAGCAAAGTAGTAACAAATTGAGGAAATAAGTCAGTATATACGAAATGGTGAGCGCCGGAAAAACACTATGCAACAAATTAGCAATGACACACTCCGTCTATTATTTCTATTCTTCCGTCACTGCGGAAAAGTCCTTTTTTTATATGGGCCTAACTGAAAGAACGGAGTTGGTGTGTACCGAGTATTGGTCCACTATTGTGTGACACTTAGCTTATCTGTACTCAATGCAACGTGTTCAGTTGCCAAGAATTTTCGAAAAAACGCACCACAAGCCTAAGAAATGAATTGGCAATGGTCAAGCGGAAATAGAATGCGCAGTCTGCGCAAATTTCTGCGCTGAATGTAAACGAATGAAAACCTACAATTTATAACTTGAGTGAATTACTTTCAAGTATAGCGGCTGCGTGTTAGGTCTTAAAGACCAAGACTGGGAAAGCCATGGTGTGTATTTCTAGAGAGATATTTACGAGAGAAATCAGCAGAGGTCAGGTAGCCAGGGTATGGGGCCTGTGCACGGGAGTATGAGAGTAATAAACTCGGGCTAAACAACATGAGTTCCGGTCTCGAGGCTTGTAGGAGATCGTAGCTAGCTAGCTATATTGGCTGTCTCAGCAGCAAAAGTGATAGCTATGTAGAGCCCGGATTTATTGCGTTTAAAATATTGCAGTTATAGCTCCTTATATTTGCTCTTATTGCACGTAAAAATTGCTCTTATTGCACCCAAGAACTAGGGGTGGAAGAAATTGAAAACAAGGAAAAGACAAATAGAGCAAAAATTGAAGGGACCCAAAAAGGTCGAATAGCAAATGGAAATAGCTGTTCTACGTCTTCTCGCCGTGCGTCAATACGCCGTCAGTCAATTCGCCGTCGGTCAGTTTGCCGTTGCCCAGGTAGCATTGAAACTTATATTGATATTAGAATAATATTATTAAGTAACATTATATAAGGTTATACATCAATATTAAAATAATATTAAAAAGTGCCAATTATTTCAAAGTTAGGATAACATTATTCACAAATATTATAATA
>LQNS02278087.1:93776-107333 GCA_001587735.2 Parhyale hawaiensis
GGAATGCGGTGTAACGTGTACTAATGATATCAAGCGCTCTCTGTATTTAATTTAAGTCTAGTGATAAGCTATGTATAATATAACTATTGTACCACCCCTGTGAGTACCTAATAAAGTTGATTGATTGATTGATTGATTGAAAGGTACACCCGTGATCGACTGCAACTACACTTACTCCTCTGGGGCCAGTGGGCCTATAGCCGCAGCATAAACTAATGCATGTGGGTTTCCCAAATGACTGTGTGGTCTACGTTGACTTTACCTCTTACACATGTGCAAGGCGCCTGATCTGTGGTATTGGAGGGCGTTGCTGAGGAGTTGGGAGGTTAGTGTGTTCATAATTTTTTGCCAGGGATTCTGGTTGGCTGTCTTCGATATGACCCATGCTAAATAACAAGGATTAGCTAGCCATAAGAAATGGCGGCGATGAAATTTGCTCCCACCGTGGATGATGGTCTTACACCACGAGACGTTCTAGTTTTCTATAGTTTTGATGTAACACAGAGTATCACAGTCGGTAAATATTTACCCTTTCGCCCAGTAAAGATGATACAAATGAAGTGTGTTTCTTTATAGATCAACACGTCTTAATCCAAAAACCACAATCATTTTTTGTGCAGATGCTTACTTTTCGAGACATTTGACTTCGAAGTTCTATTTTTCCCCTATATAATACTGAAGAAAAAAATTACTTAACTTTTTTCAAAAGGGGCAATGGCAAGTTTGATATCAAGTAGATCTAACCTAACCTTACTCACTACCAAAAAAACTTACTTCAACCCTTAGCCTCCTGAAATTCAGATAACATTTTTTTCACTTTTTTTTCAATTTATTAAAAATAGGTTAGTTAAACACATATTTGAGAAAAAATTTAGTTTCACTTGCAAAAAACAGTATTTTTTTGCATCGGCTACTACAGATGCCGTCAGTGTCTTGGGTAATTTACATGATGCATAGCTTTTGTATAGGGGAAAATAGAGAGTGGCATCTGATGATGCCGTCAGGAGGCAAAGGGTTATTTATCAATATTGCTGTTGCCCCTTTGACAAAAAAAAAATCGTTGGGTATCTTGGATTTTTTTTCTTCTGTATTAAGTAGGGGAAATCTCGAAAAATCTGCATTTTCACATAATGGTTCTGAATGAGGTGATGCGGAACAAGTCCTGTCTAGTAAAAACATGTCCCGGCACCTGAAAGGCGTGTTGCAATCAACCTGCCAGTGTCACGTTTCTATTCCACATCCAATGTGATTCAGGTTAGGTACCACCGACGACAGCCACAACATTTATAGAGCTCTAGCACAATAAAATAAAATTGTTTACAAACATCATCTCTGCTTGCAAGCATTGCAATCAACTGATATACGAAAGTGAAGAGAATATCCCATGTCTCATGCATACTTGGCCTCTTAGGCTCTTACTGGTGTTTTGCATTGTTATCGTAAAAAAAAAAACAGCCCAGTTCAAGCTCCGCCAGCAATGTTAAAGAGTGAGGTCTCTAGCTGCTTATTCAGCTGAGATTGCATCGTATTCATCCCATATTTTTTGAGAGAGAAACTGTGTTGCACCGGAGCTTGTAGCAACACGATCTAGACTCTCACTACAATGTGCCTCAATGCCGATAACAGTTTTCTCTGATTATTGAGAGAATGAAAGGAAGAAAGCTGTTTGAGGGAATACGACAATATTTTTGTTAATTTTTAAATTGCTAAATCGGAAAAAAATCTTTAAATGATAATAAACGTTCCATGGCATCACAAACAGTGTTTAATTTTCGTAAATTTAATAAACTGAGTAAGATAAAGGGTACGCGTGGACGTAGTACGCCTTTTGTAAGTTGGCGCTAGTGCTGCAGGAATAATGATACAATTCAAAACCGAGGTCGGAAAATATCTAAATCTAGTACCTCGAACTAAAAATTGTTGGGCTAAGCCGAAACCGGTATATAACACGTTCAGTCTAAAACGAGGACTTCCTGTATTTGGCTTCAGGACGTGTTAATCTATAAAGAAACATATTATATGTGTCAGCTTTAGTGGGCGAAAGGGTATATATTAGCCAATATTTTCTACCAAGGCTAACTGAAGTCTTGCAATTTCGGTACCGTTCTGGTGTCTTCTGCGGTAGTGTGCGAGCTAAACGTTATTTCTGTTCTGTGCTGAGGCTTTGGAAGCTTAAGCGGCGGTTCCGTTCTGAATCAATGTGCGACAAGTTTAATGTCTCTGTGAATCATAGAGAGGCATACAATTGATTCCCTTATTGTAATTACAAACTTTCAGGTATTTTACAAGTCTGTCTGACCATACAAAAGAAAGACCGCTGACACATCTGCTGGGAGCTATCCATGTAAGTTGTTGAGCAGGAGCTGTATGATTTTATGGGGAAAGGAAGTTCATGGTCGAATAATCAGTTTCCAGGAGAAAAAGAATATGTGCTTCAAGGAGTATGTCTGCCGTAAGAGCATAAGCACTTCTATATTTTCGGCAGTTAAGTGTACAATACGTAAGGTACTATCAACGCTGGTTGTTATAATTCAATGCAAATGAGGAAGAGGAAAGAGAACATTTATTACATAACGCCCTAGGTTCAGAACGCTGTGTGCTTCCGGTCTGTTTTTTTCCCAGTACCGAGAAATAAATTTTGTTCCTGCCGGCCATATGTGAGTAAACAGCTTCGTGCAATTGTTTTTAGTAGTTAATATTAGGAAAGCCGAGAACTGGCGATGGAGATCAGGGATCTCAAGCCGCTGTACTTCGAAGTCGTACTTGTTTATAGCGAGAGAGATGAATTCATCCTTAAATAGGCTATATCGGCTTTGCGACTCTTCCCGTGTAAAGAACATAAATGCTCTATTTCTTAAAGGTGTGTTTGATGTTGTACTTGCCGCCATATTTTCGCCAGAGGCGTACCATACTCTGGGCATCTATGCCTTTATTTTGTCACTGTTTCCCGGGAGTTTCAGAAGGGAACAGTCTTCGAGTAGTTCAAATCACTCGTTTTTTGTCTTCTTCGCTACTTTATCTTCCCTTCGAGTATCGGTTTAAAGCGAGCTCTCGGGTGCTGTGACCTCTGACTTGCAATCAGCTGGACCGCTTATGGCTGAGGTTGAGTCATGCGTATCCAGTGTAGGCTCCCTTTTTTTGTTGTTCTCCGTGTGTCATTCCGTGTGTTCTTTACTGGTATCTATGTTGCGGTTTTATCTACGTTGGAAGACGACTTTTGGCGAACTGTGTTGCCGTACAACGTTGGAACACGCAACCGATACATAGAGTCAAGAGGGTTTGAATGCCAAGATTCGCTTTGATTGTGGAGATACCACGCCGGGTGTTTCATGAGCACCTTCTGGCAATGCCAGAAGGTGCCATCGGTTTTACTATCTACCCCTTGTCCACTTGGTGTAACCTTTGAAGTGACCGTGCATAATACTACTGCTGCAACAGACCAAAGACTGCGGCCGTCGGTACGTAGTAGATGAGCGAGGGGGGGGGGGGATTTCACGAGCGAGACGAGGTGTAGCGGCTTGGTGGTGGAGTTTTACCTCCAGGTCCCGTGTTGCATTCACATACGTGAACTACGGTAAGTGTCCATTCGCTTCATTTGCGCTTACTTTTTCAGTAGTTCTTTTTCTATATCTTCATTGCATTTATTGGTCTGCTGCCATAGTGAATATGATATTTTGTCGCCGGCATTTGACTCTTGTGACTTTCTGCAATGTTGCGCAAAAGTTGCATCATCTGTTGCTGTATTACAGAGGCACTCTGCCAAAGGTCTGATGGGTCAGAGAGGAACATCCGTGATTCATCTGTAGTGCGTAGTTCCATCGAAAGATTTATTTACTTTCCATGACCTAGGATGGCCGCTGACAGTATGTCCATTGACTACTTATAACTTATAATAATATTCTCGTTAACAATAGAAGGGAAACACTCGCTGAATTGAATAAAGTCTATAATAAGCCCACAGTGCCCAGCCAGTCTCTACTGGTAGTCAGTCTCTATTTGTTTTATAATGTTTTTACCCATTCCCTTCGGCTAAATGGCCCGTGTTTATTTAGTACAACTGGGAATTTTTTTACCTCACGCACCTGCCTGCAAACTCATAGGCAAAACAAGAAGCGAAGTTCAGAAATATTACCCGAGAGTTTAGGCCAAACTTGTGGCAGCGACGCCGTTGCGAAAAAAAAGATGCATTCAGAGCTGCCGGACCACAGACCTGAGGCGTAGAATATTTTACTAAGGAATTCATGCAATGACCAGCAACTGTTTGCCAGCGTGGAAAACTTCGCTACATTTGCAATGCCACTGCGTATTTCCCACGGGAAAACTGTGGGTATACCTGCATTTGTGGAGCATTCCGTGGGTTTTCCATGGAGAGCTATGGGGATACTTCACTTTTTGGAGCAGTTCCGCGTATATCTCACGGAACACACTTTGCAGATACGTGCAGTTTTCATAGCTCCGTAGGGTTTTCCCACGGTGAACTGGTGCGTATACACGTAAAGCCCGGTGCCACGTAACAACTTTCGTTGCCAGTAGCAGTTTAGAAGCAACTCAACTTATCTGTTCACGTAGCCGCGACACGGATTCAGCTTGCGCAAAATTTAACTGCATAAAACTTTTTGAAAATCTGAGTCGCTACAGCAATTTTTACACTATAGTAAGTGTCAGTAGTAAATTTTCAACTATCGATCTTAATTATGAAAAGTTTAATTCCACAAAGATTTATATTTTAGGAATTAGTGAGCGATGTTCATAGACGTCATGCTGAAGTCACGGCCACGACTACGCAATCGGATTAATTGAGTTGGCTCTAGCCTGCTAGCGGCAACGAAAGTTGTCACGTGGGCACCGGAGTTAAGAAAAGGCGTTCAGAAGGACTAACAAAGGGCAAGGCAGCCTTCGGAATCTCGTTGGGAGCCATTCCCCACCACAGACGATGGGAAAACCTAAGAAAAACCCAATGAACAATCTTCACTTTCAAGGGTGGTAACATCAAGAATTCAGTGCAATAGTCAATTGATAAAATAATTTCGAATTGTCCAATTTACTCACATTCATACCCTTGGAAACAATTCCTGAGAGCATTGTTAGGTAAATTCAATAGATTGCATATAAAAAGGAAATCGCAAATGTATGTATATACAGTATATAGTATATTGGTTGAAATGCCATCAGCTAGGATTTTATCACAAAAGTTGAATTCGTTCTCAATTAAAAGTCCTATCATGGCGAGGACATGTGTCCGAGTGCACAACAAAACTTCATCCTACCGCCAGTAGGTCTATAGGTTACACACAAGAAATCATTAGTGCTGGTTGTGGTAGTGACTATATACAGGCGGTCCTCGCAATGACGAATAAAAACGCTGCACCGCAGTGAGGAACAATGCGACATTTTGAATTAATGGGCACTTATATGAACATTACTGTTTTTATTTACAAAAGTGACTATAATGCTTTTTGGAAATTTATACGTTGGACAGTTCTGATGCAAATTGTGGTCAATTGTGGTGGGGATTTACAGTAAATAGAATGCGTAACGGAAGGACACACGCCAAATCATTATTGAAGAGTGACGTCACAACTTAACGGCCGAGACATCAATGACATCACATCGACGAAATGTACCAAACAGCCTATGAGCAGTTATTATGATAGCGAATAAAACCATCAAATAGGGATTTCACCCTCATAAACACATGAATAATTAAAGACAATAGATATTTATTAAATAAAAGATATGTATATTAAAATTAAAATTGCTATAGAAAAGTTAGATATATATTAAGAAATGCACGATCGGGTTCACACGAGTCTTGGAATATGCTAGTTATATGATCCTATAATTCATATAATAAGTAACTCTTGTTTGGCTGCCATAAATATTTTCATGCTTTACGCAGTTGGAATTTAGCATTAATGACTCCAGTACACCCTACAGGCAAGAACTCGACTGTTGGGTAACGACTTTAAAAACCTGCTTGTAGCAGGCTTCACGAAACATTACTTCTCTTTGTGTACTTTGTACTGTTTTAGCCTTGCGTGAATGTATTGTTAAGTCGGCGTTTTCATGTGACATCGGTAATTCGGAGCACCCGCCGAAGCTTAAGGGAAACCTAAAAACGCCAGCAGCTACAAGTACGTTTGGTAACTGCTGTATCGTGTATATGAGTCGAAGACTTTCTTCACACTTTCAGAAGATTAGTAGAAGAATCGTGGAACTTGAATTTTACGATAATAGTGACTTTCTAAGACGGTGAAAGCGAAGTGATAAGGAATTCAATTCTCTGTTTACCAACGCGGTACTTTCAGATCAATAAGGGCAAATTCTGGTACCTAACTATGGCTCCATGAGTAACAGACATTCTGGTATATTGAACAGCATAAGATGTTTATTGATGAAGAAATGGTTGAGTGCGCCATAATTTGTACAGTATTGAATTTATTCAATAAAATGGTAAAGAAGTGAATTACCGTAGTATTTTAGTGTTGTAAGTGAGCGAAATAGAGGTCAAGAAAGAAGAGATATGCGTAAGCGTTAAGGCAAATGTATCTGGAAAATATGAGCGCCGAAGACCAGGAAAGGCGTACAAACAAACAATCTCAATTTATTATTGGTCAGATGGAAACATAATGCCGCGCTATCATGGATGCAGATGTTCACAAGCAGTACTTTCTGACCTAACGTTGAGGATTCATCGCCAATTTTCACCACGAAAGCAAAGCAAAAATTTACTGCTAGGCATGATAATGGAATAAGAGTGAGGAGATACACAATGTAACTTACAAGCATGATGGGTCATATCATAAGTTAATATAAGCATATATTATAGTACCTACTATGGCGTAATGAGGTTAAGAAATAAATAAGTACTTCAAGTGTTTGCATCAGAGAAACATGAATTTTAGTTTTCAGCAACAACACTGAGAGCTTCAGGTCACCGGGTAAGAAAATATGCTGAAAATACTATTGTAATCTGCATGAAGCACAACTTTTGAATTTCAACAGTTTTACAGCTAAGTCTGAGCTCCTGTGTTAACCTGTCCGAACCCTATATAGATCGTGTCTCTCTCCTCTATGAGGATGAGGTATTTTAAAATTTCATTCTGGCATGAACAAACGTAAAATTTGATTAATTGAACACCAAATACAATCTACAGTGAAGACTGTGTTAAGCAAATATTAACTTCAAGGGGCATAGTAAGTTAAGTCAATTCGTTTTTTGAAGTGACAGCTGATGACACGCGTATGCAAATCTACGATCTACTCGTAAATGACTTGCAAGAGTTTTGGCCTCGAAGAATATAAATACTAATGCGAGCAACTCTGTCAATTGCCATTCGAGCCTCGGAAGGCGAATTTTGGCTCTGGCTGGTGACGTCGCGGATGGAATGAGACATCATACTTATAGGTATTTCTTTAACTGTCTTAGCTGCACATACTGTCCACGCGTACTAAATTTTATAAACTATTATCGATTCTTCAACTGACTCTACGAACATAGCACTCGGTGTTCAATTTAGAAACCGCCTTAAGTTTCCGTTCCTTCTTGAACTTTAATTTTTTGCATGCAGTTGCAGTGAGCAAGTTTTGTTCTTCTTCAATAAGTGGCTGATGCGGTGCAGGGCTCTTAAATTCACAGGAGAACAGTCTGTCAGCCATTTCACAAGGCAGGAGCGTGCACCAGAGGCACTGAGATTCACTCTGGTTATATTTCTTTCGAGAATTAAAGTATTGTGATACAGGTGTGATTCATTCGGTGCTCCCTATCCGCAGAATACCGCTGTTTCTTCTGTTGTACAAATGATGTGCAATAGAGCTTAGTCCACTGCCGTGTAGAATAACTTTGTTTCCTTTCACTCTTTGAATTTTTGTCTGTCAATAAAAACCGGCTTCGGTATAAGTGGCGAACACTTCGATATGATTATATCAGTCTTTGAGGCTTCATAGCTACGCCTGTGCTAAGAGCTATATAATTATCCCAGATTCTTCGCTGTAATTTTTTTTTAAATATGCCGCTAGTAAAAATTAATCTACATGTTAGTATAGTTAGTACTGCTCTGAAAAAATAATCTATATGTGACTAAATCGAATCCCTATTATTTTAAAAACAGCCCATACTGTAGCGAGAATAATTGCAATTAGAATGCATCCTCCATATGGTGAAATTGAAGTCATGACCACAAGTATCAACACTGATGAAACTCCCATATCTTTGCAGTCATGTTTATTGGCTGGGTTCGCTAGTACCTAGCATCATGACCATGACCAGTCTTATCTTGATACAGGAATTTTTCCATTTTCTTTGCCTTAACGATGTTTCTCTTCTCCCCATTCCACCTGCCATTACTTTTATATTTTTTCTTACTTCCATATTTTTTCAGTACTGCAAATTTGGGGTATCCAATCTATACCGGTCTGTATAGAAACCTGAGCTTTGAAAGAGTACAGAACCATATTCTGCGAGTGTGTACCGTGTCTTGATAGTTTGCACATGACAGAATAGCGCCCGCATGAGCACGCCAGCAGCTATGCGCTTGTTACGAGCTCGCTACCAGAAAGATATGGTCCAATGAAGTGTCGGCCCTCCACACAGCCCTGGCAGGCAGTGTTTGCTCCCACCACATGCCACTAATGTGATGAGGACAGGTGTGGGTCGATAATACTGCAGTGTTATCTCACTGCCTAACTCTCTGTACCTCCGTATTGCAACCGTTCAATATCAGTTGGAGACAACATTGGGGGGGGGGGGCGTCGGGAAACTAAAGTTGTAAATAGGCTCCGTTGGACTTTACTGATATACCGTCACATTGGAAGTACTTTTTTTCTCCCATACAGCCTCGTGGGGGAAGTTTGTCACACTTATTTAATTCAGACGAACATCCTTGCCGCATCGAAAGCAAAAAATAGTGGTGATATTACCAGTGCTGCTTCATAGGATATGGTCTCATACGGTCAAACTCTTCGTTACTTGAAGTCGCGCTTTGACAATGATTGTCACTAATACAATGGTATAAAGAATAATTCAATGGATTAAAGAATAATAATCGAAGGGCTAACTATGCAATTCGCCAAAACCGTTTTTTATTTCTTTAGCAACGACTATGGTGAATTAAAACAAAGGTGCATGTGACAGTTGGCACGTTAATTAAAAATTAGGAACTTGGATGCGGAGGCGCTGCAGTGCTGCCTGACTCGAGAGGAGTAAGTCGGGGGAATAAAAAAGAAAAAAAAAAAGAGAGAAAACAAGACACTAAAATTTTGGAAATAAAATTTACATGACTATCCAGCTAATGTATGAACAGATTTGCATAACAGAGACAGTGACACCTAATGTAAAATCTAAACAACTGCATCGTTCTCTTTTTTACGTTCGTCTACATAAAAACATGTGCGGCGCTACTGTATGGCCGTAGCAACACAACGCACTCTTGTTTGACGCACATAAAACGTCGAAGACATAAAAACTCTCCAACGCAAAGAAAAAACCTATGACACAACACCACAGAATAATACGCACAGTACCTTGCAAGTTTTCGACTTCAGTTTGCAATGGTGCAATGGTGTTTGTCTGTTATTCTATTAGTCTGTCTGTCAGTCAGCAAGATAACTCAAAAAGTTATGGGCGAAGTTCAACGAAATTTACAGGGATTGCTATGTACTGTATGTTAGTAGGAATGGAGGATTACCCTTGGTGAAGATCTGTTCATCTGCTTGTTCGCTGCCTCATTTTCCTTATTGCTATAACTCAAAAAGTGATGGGCGGATTTTTTATGAAATTTGCATGAGTTGTTAGGAATATTACGAAGAGTAAATGACCCAATTTTTGTGAGGATCTGTTGGTTCGTTTACAGGAACTGTTCATAACTTTAAGAAATATAATTGGTTAAATTTTGGTGATGATCGGCTGGTCCGTTTGTGTGTTTGATGTTTCTCAGAATGTTTGTTAACAGAAAAACTCAAAAATTTATAAATGAATCCTAAAGAATATTACAGGAACTCTTAATATTGTTAAAAGGCACAAATGAATAGATTTTGATGTTGATGCAAGAAAAATCATGGTTTCAAAATCAATTTAAATATTTCGTTACCTTGCCTTGCTTGGCGGAGGTATGCGCTCTCAGGATGCTCTAGTTCAGGGACTATAACATGATGCTTATCCCGATTTTGCTACACGAGACGCTTCTTTCTAGCATGTGTTATGAAAAGATTTAGTCTAGCGGAAACCTGGATGTCAACATTCTGTAGTATTTTTAGTTAATGTAACATTTGCCTGCTATTATAAATGTTGTAGCCGTTCCAATTCTAGTTTTGCTACAAGAATAAAATCGGATGGAAAATACGATGCACGATTTGATAGAACAGCTATTGTAGCTTTCCATGAATGCGTCAGAGCTGCACAAGATATCTCTAGGGAATGGATATAAGCGCAAGGGCTAGACAGATAACAATCGCATACTGCAAATGAGATGACGAAACCAGTCCATCTTGAAGTGAAGCAAAATGTGTTAGCCTTCAATTTGTGAGGAAGGGGACCGACACTTTTTACAACAATTGGTTGGGAAACATCGCCGTCGGTCGACGTAGCGGTAACAAGCAAGTTGTGTGAAGATCACAAACGAATCTTCAGAGGAGTAAGCGTCCCGAGCTGAAAAAGCTATACAAATTTTGGGCCTGCGTCTTCACTGTAAAAGCGATCCGACAGAGGATGAATTAAGGGACACATACCTGCCGATAGAAACGTGAAGCCCATGCAAGAGCGTGTTTCCACTCAGGATCAACGGGCAAGGGAATAGTAAGTTGGGAATGAAGGAGGAAAAAATACACGGCCATAAGTACGAGTATGAAAATGGCAGCAAACCAAGTCAGCAGGAATGAACTACATCCCGTACTCCTAGCTAAGGCTAAGGTAACCTATGGGGCACCCCCGGGGGGGGGGGTGCTGCTCCCCATAACGTTGTAGTGGGGAGAGCAAGTGGAGCTACACATTTTATTTTCATTTAAACTCAACAATTACTCTTTCTTCCGGCTGGTTGCGCCAAGCGGGAAGGCTTCAAGGATGAGCAAATAATAAATTGTCACACAAATTTATTATCTTGAAAACATAGGTATTTAAAGGGGCAACGAATAAGCCTAACTTACTTTCCACAGCTGTATCAGCAACTCATTCACTGGCCAGTTTAGAGTACGAATGACTACTATTACTATTAAATTGAAACCTGAGCACTAACGAAAGAACAGGCTCAAAGCAACAATTATTTCAGCCAGAAAAAGCTTAGCCACCTTAATTGTTAATCCACGTTTCTCATGAGATGAGCCACGGTGATGTAAAGTGGCCCGACCGATGCTGGTCTTATAGACGAACATAGTATTATAAGTAACACTTTTTAAACAAAGCCTTTAGCTAAGATACAAATGACTTTTCACTTCTCACCTTCACATGTCGACAACAGTTGTAGTAGCTACCTCAACACTTCAATCGCTTCAATATAGGTCACACAAATAGGTTGTGAGACGGTAAAGCGCATGGTGCAGTCTATTCATTTGCAGTTCACTAACATCGATCACTTCCAAACAGTATCCACGTCGGCATCAGTGACTCTAGTTCCGTTGGAGATGACAGTAGAAATGGCAAGTAAGATGGGCTACATGAAGGTAATGTCACATCGGAACTCCACTTTAAGGACCATGTTCTGAATTGCCCCAGGGTTGAAAGTTTCCCATTACCACCCGCCTATTGAAGACACAAACAAGCAGTTATAACAGGATTACATGAGCATTCTAACTTGAGTCATCAAATTTCCAGGCACACAACGATATTCCTAGAGGAAAAGCACGGAAGAAGCTCCATGTCGACAGAAATACGCAATCCAAGCACAAGGGTGTTGCGGCAGAGACCGACGCGCACAGGGAAACAAGAAAAAAAAATATATATCGAGCAGTACGCTACCGCATTCAAAACATATCCGATCCAATAGTTGAAGAAATACGGGACCGAATATTCAGATAAAAACGTGGAACCCATACACGAAGCTACCATACACAGGACCAACGTGCACGGCAACAGCAATTCCGATAAGAAGGGGAAACAAAGGAAGGTAAGATCAGTAGGAGTATGAAATCGGAAGGAAGCAAAGTAGACACGAGAGTCCGACGCCCCGAAAGCCTAGCCAATTTCATCAGGGCGCTACCCCCAGAAGACAGTGCGGGCGAACCCAGCTAACCGTGCGGAAGACTCTTTCCACGTGAAGGAGGGTACTCCACTTTGAGTACTCCCCAGAAACTCAGTCAGCGCCGAGGATAACTCATTTCTTTGAGCAAGATATGTTTATAGGCTCACTGCACTATGCACCTAATGCAACTTAACTCATAACAGTTACCCACGTACGAGCCGAAACATAACCCACCGTAATCTCATCGGCGCATAACCTAGCCAAACCTCCCATCTAAATAAAACTGTCCTAGGAAAATGTGGGAAGAAGGGAACATGACAAAGAATATACATAAAATACAGGGGCTAAGTTAACCAAAATGGTCTCTCCAGAATAAACCCGGCAACAACAGCCCAAGCATTCATCGCACACAAAATTCGTGAAAAGTAGGATTATGGTACTAAGCCCAAGCAACGCTCACCTCAGATGATCATACACGTGCTGTAATTTTCCTAGACAATCGAAACAAGTGAATCATGGGCTGAAAGTGATGATAGGGCATAAGGCCCACAGGCGGGTATTCATCTATAATATAATCATATGATTTAGAAAGTCAGTTAAAAGCGAGGATAAAATAAATACACTGCGACCCACGGTATTAGTCCAATTTGATTTTTCTGTAAAACTATTATTTCCTGTTAATAAAACTTGGTAATTTTATTGTATGTCGCGGAGCAATCATGTACAATGTCCATAATCCTATTATTTGAGAAACTACTTGCTTGATACAATTTAGAATCTTACTTTTATCTAATCCACCCTCTATTTCCTGAAACACGATATTAGTCTCAGTGATCAAAATGAGCTAAATATGATGAATAAAATACAAATTAACTATCGGTTTATTTATCAATTACTAAATAATATTTCAAAAATACTTGGAACATATCTGCAACAGCAAACAAAGCAAAATAAACAAGAAACAATAGGCTCATTTATTAGTGTAACGTCCCTTAGGTTTTATGACCTCAAAAATGCGGTCATTAACGGAATGAGTGAATTTTTTAATAGTAGTACCTTCGATGGATCTTGCAGCGATTTGTATGGCCTCCCTCAATTCTGTTTTTGAATAAAACTGCTTACCCTCTGTATAAATTTTGCGCTTGATAATAGACCGTAGATTTTCAACTGGGTTCAAATCTGGAGAATTGGGTGGCCACACCATCTAATTCTGGTTTTTGAACCCCAAAGAAGCCAAGTATTCTTTTGTAGCTCTAGCTCAATACAAGGGACATTATCTTCTACTATATAATAATTCACGTCGTGTTTTTATTTATTTATTTATTTATTTATTTATTTAT
Source organism: Parhyale hawaiensis (assembly GCA_001587735.2). Classification (NCBI taxonomy): domain Eukaryota; kingdom Metazoa; phylum Arthropoda; class Malacostraca; order Amphipoda; family Hyalidae; genus Parhyale; species Parhyale hawaiensis. Next base: position 107,287 of record LQNS02278087.1, read on the forward strand.
TTATTTATATCTTTCCTGTCACGCTCTATGGGAATAAGATAGGAGAA
>LQNS02278087.1:127719-141797 GCA_001587735.2 Parhyale hawaiensis
CTTCAACGATGTACCTACAACGGGGCTCTTTGAAAGAGATCTCAATGATCGCTTGCGAAACAACGGCCAAAAACTCAAGCATAAAGCTCGAAGAACGACTTTAAGTCAGCAGATTAGTTGGTCCGTTTGTGTGTTTCACTTAAGTATGTTATAATGTTTGTTGGCAGCAAAACTCAAAAAGTTATGAACGAATCTTCAAGAAAATTACAGAAATTGTTAATACTATCAAAGGGCACAAATAATTACATTTTGGTGTTGATACGGAGAAAATTATGATTCACAACCAGTCTGAATTTTTCGTAATCATTGCCTTGATTGGAGGAGGTATGCGCTATCAGACTGCTCTCCAGTTCTCCTTTGTACTTGCACACTTTTCTAAGCTCTGTTTCCCTCAGTTTTTAGATAATTAAGCCCTTCATAATCTTACCCGTTTCAATTTTTGTCGGCGTATTCGATTTTTTCGCACTATTATTTACAAGCCCGTCAATATTGATCAAAAACCCATCATTTTTCTGCGTTTAGTGTGATAGCTATACAAGAAAGTACAACAAACTCCGCCAATTTCTTCAGTCACAGCAGGGTTTCCCTCTGATCTCAAGATACCATTGCATTTCCTTGGACACCTCACAATCTCTTCAAGAAATGCTTACTAGTCGCGATGCCGAACACTACCCGCTCTGTGCTCCCGTACCGTATCCTAGCTACCCTTCTGGCCCACCAGCAAAGTGAACACGATATGGTGTGAAAAAATCAAAATCAGTAGATGTGATGCTGGCAAAATGATCTCCATTTCTGCTTTTTCAAGAAGAAAAAAAAAATATAGCTCTGGTTGAAATTCCTAGCAGCCAAAATACGAGCAAGTTGAATTTTCCCTATCCAATGCTGAAAGGGCAATGTTCATACGATTGGACGGCCGTATGGAACCATAAGCAGAATTATATTATGGATGTTACTGTCATTGCACCACGTAATTTTTCTATTGCTTTTTGAATGTGTTACGAGACATCGTTTCCAATAAGTGGGTTCACATTCTATTAACAAGATACACCGTTTGAAAAATTGTTGAACGTTTCTCTACTTCAACATGCACGTTTGGGAGATTAAGAATGGAATGTCTCATTTCATAATTTTGTTGGGGAATGAGTGAGCGGTGATAGTTTTTAAAGATCTAAGGCTGATTATGAGTAGGTTGATCAGAAAAATGCATGTCTATCTCGTTTAACACCGAGTATTTGCATAAGAATTTTATTTACTATCACCTCCATTTTACAAATGTAACAACGAGAGCTGCACTTCAGATGATAATACTCTGAAGTAACAAAGAATTAGCCGATGAAAATCTGTTTTTGTTTACTGCTTTCATCGAATCACGCTTGACATAATTGGACTCTGCATATATTATACCGAGAACTTTATGAAGCTTTGAAGCTCAGTATATCATCAAGTATTAAACTTAGCTATCGTATTTGAGACATTCATTTTAATTTTTTACCATTGTAACATGCAGAAGGTAAATCAAGGCGAGACCATAGGGTAAATGCATTAACTTTGTTTTATCTTCATGAGCAATAATAATATTAATCTATTTCAAGTTAACTAGTCCGACAGCCTACTTATTGATAGTGAGTATCGGTTATGACTGAGTGAAAATTACATTTGCTAGTAAAAAAAAATCACTGCGTCATCTGCAAACAGCACACGCTTCATACTAAGGGTATTATTAACTGGAGCACTCTGAGAGAGCATATATCCGCCAAGCAAGACAATGTTAACAAAAACTTCACATGGCTTTGAAATTAAGAATTTTCTTTTATATCAGCAACAAAATCTGGTTATTTGTGCCTTTTGGCAGTAATAACAGTTTCTGTAACTCTCTTGAAGATCAGTTCATATTTTTTTTTAATTTCGTTGCTGACAAACATTAGACAAACGCACAAATAGGCCAACCGATCATCACCAAAATTTCTTCATTTATGTCTTTTAACCTTTCGAACAATTCCCGTAAATTTAATGGAGATATCTGTTCGCAACTTTTTGAGTAATTTTACTAATAGCATACAAGCAAACACGGAGATAAACAAACAGATCATCACAAAAATTTAGCCAGTCACTCTTCGTGATATATCGAACAACTCATGTAAATTTTATATAAATCCATTCGTAAGTATTTGGGCTATAGTACTAATAAAAAGAGAATTGCAAACAAACAAATGAACGGTCGAACGGGTCTTCACCAAAAGTTAATCATCTATTACTCTTAACATACCTAACAATCCTTGTAAATTTTATGAAGATCCATCCATTCCCTTTTGAGTTATTTTGGTGACCGACCAAGATACAGATAGATAGACAAAGAAACAGGCAGACAAACTCGACGAAAAAACATTACCTCCTTGGTGGAGGTACTAAAACTGTTGAATGACAATGGTCCCAGTACATTGGCTTGGAAACTCCAAAGCCGTAACGTAAAGCTTGAGAACTGTCATTATGACAGAGTACATGCTGGTCTCTGTTAGATAGTTGACGTGCAATAATTATTAATGTCTTAGCAACTTCAACGCTGTCAGCGTTCAAAACCAGCTTGAAGTTGCTTCATCGTTACATTTGCCGATTTAGATACTGGAATAGCATGAGCAGGCTTTAGATTTTAGAGCATTGGAGTAAATACCAGTCTGAAAATGTAACAAAGATGATCAGCTATAAGGTTATGGACCGTCTGATAAAAAGGCACTTCAAGCACTTCGCACTTCAGACCGTAGTGTAACGCTATTACTTCGCACTTCTTGCCATATAGTGCAACGCTAACACTTTCAAGTGAAATACCCACCGTCACACTGCTTTTCTTAGTGCCATACTCCGTAGGACGGTCAACACTACAGGTTCGTATGCAAGAAGAATATTTATGCTACACCGTCTAGGGTATTGTTTGAAATCAGTAGGGGTTTACTCACTGCTAGCTGGCTATTTGACATGCTGGCGAGTGAGCGTGTGAGATAGTGATAATTACACGTACTGTCCCATGCAGGAGCCAACTAGACAGCTAGTATAACCCAAGGGGTCAAGTCCTCTTTAAATGAGGCTACTTTACTAGCAACGATGATGACACTAGGTAAGTTCAGAAGCTAAAAGCCGACTCGCTAGCGAGTAGCGAGTACAAGTGGAACATGTCCAACTGTCCTCGCAGCGTTGCTACACTAGCCAACACGATGGCACGGGGCGAGTTTGCCAGTAGCTTGTAAACTTGTCAGCTTGTAGCGTGTAAACCAGCCTAGTGTAATTGACCCTGTGTTTCTTTATTTGAACTGAGAAAGGCGAAGCATATTTAAAATGTTGCAGAACTTAATAACGTAGTATCTGTGCTACCCGAAGTGTTATATTTCTGGACTGTCACTTATTTTTATTAGGTTAGGTTATTATGTCTCGATGACAAATTTAATGCTGAAAACAAGTTTGACTTCCTTCACCAAAGGACACACAAAAAAAAAAAAAATTAAAACCTCATAACTCGTGCGTTATTGATTTCTCGAACTAGCGGTTCTGATTTTTGGAAAAAAGTATCAAAAACTATAAAAAAAAAGCTGGCTAATTTTCAGTAACATTCGGAACATCCCAGAGTTCAAACAAGATCCACTGTCTTCAAGGCTATTCACTCACATTAACGAATATATCTGAAACTAGTTGAAACGTACGTGCGTGAAAGAGTTCACGCAATAATCGATCTACTGTATTTGCTGTCTTCTCTGACTTACCGTTTCTACATTTTCCCGCTCACTCTAATTAGCAGCTCTTATTCCCTTCTGTGATCTTTCTACTTCGAGTCTTTCTCGTCACTGTGTCTCATAGGCGCTGCGATTGAAAGAATTATAGGAGCAAATAAGAAATTACTAAACTTAGCAATAGCTTATTTCAGCCAAGCCTATAATTATCATTATGCGAATGCTGTGTAAAGAGCTGGTACATATTTACACAAGCCTTTCTAAACTCACCCGATATATTTTAAGTGACTGAAAGAAAATAATTTTTGTTTTTTAATAATTTGCAGTCTCTGTATGCGTCTTAGGGTGTCAAGTTTAATATTCTGCAGCTGCGCGTCTTGTTGGTGACAACCATTATGCTGCAACCATTGCGCAATGCTTGAGGGAAACTTCGTTGCTGTTACAGAAGAGGTAACTTGTTGGCAGAAATGGAATCCGTGATTAGAAATGACTCGGAAGTGTGCGTTGGTTCGCAGATTTAATGCAGGACAGAAACGTGCGTCATCCAATACACATCGTAGAGATTTTGTTTAGATTCAACGCGTAGTGACAATGCCGTGGCTAGAGATGACTGCTCTCCAAGAATAAACACATCACAATTGATCAGCAAATTATAAGAAATGTATATCAGCATTAAAGTAATTAGAATGCGTAAAAATGAGATTGCCTCTCGTAAGTAGCATTTCTCATTTGCATCAACATGCCCTATAAGTACAGAGCCTTCACTTCATAGCACCAAATTATCTCATCGATTTCAATGCTGTCGTCGACGGGACGCGAGTATTTGCAGTGGAAAGCCTCTTTGAGAGATTGGAAGTGCAGGAGAGGCAGCATCTTCTAATGCCATGGGCGCCTTGCCATTTTTTGGACTGGCTGTATGGCAAGACAAGGAGGAGGACTGCATGCGTTAAGAGCGTGGCCGAGAAACTTAAGAGCCTCATAGCGAGTAGCACTAAAAATGCTCTAGTGGGCGAGACGTCAGCATTAAAGGTGGAGATGAGCCATTGAGATGTGCAGCAGGCGTATATTGCGACGTTGCCACGGCTCATGTAGACAAGAAGAGGGGCTTTTCCGTAAGTTCACGGCCTCCATGCACTTTGGGTTATTAGGAAAACGCAGGCATAGCCTTACACTTGTAATTGCCTTTACTCCGGAAGCGCTTTTAGATGCTCAGTGTATGCGATGCAGTCATTATCTTCAGCATAAAGGATCAGTGCTAGCTGTTCACTTCGAGTTATTCAGAACATTTGCTGCAGGTGATTGAGGCTTTGTGAGAGTAATATGACATAATGTTGCTCTACTCTGAGCCAGAAAGAGGCTATAGATGAGAAAATGAAGACGAGACAATTATATTGGCACATCAGTTTCCGTATGTAGGAAGCAATGATATCAATGAAATAAAATAGGAAAAACAAGAGAGGGATATGTAAAGAAGAGAATAATTACAATTTTTCGCATAAATCGTCGTTAAAATTAACCTCACTACAGGCAATCTGGAATGCTTAAAAGACATGGATCGGTTTTTCAGGACAAGGACATATTCAAACACAGTATAGATGGATCAAATGTTGTGATAAATATTATTGTGTACGTATGTATGTGTGTGTGTATGTGTTGATGGCGTGTAATTACATACATATATATATATTATAATTCTGAATAGGGCTTATGAATGATCGTTAATTACCTCCGCCAAGGAGGTTATGTTTTCGTCGGGTTTGTCTGTCTCTTTGTCTGTCTGTCACCAAGATAACTCAAAAGTCATGGACGGATTTTGACGAAATTGGCAGGCATTGTTAGGTATGTTAGGAAGAACAGATGATTAACTTTTGCTGAAGATTCGTCCATCCGTTTGTGTGTTTGTTTCTCTGCCTCATTTTTCTTACTACCATAACTCAAACAGTTATGGACGGATTTTTATGAAATTTACTTGAGTGGTTAGGTATATTATAAAGAGTAAATGATCAAATCGAGGGCTTAAAGCCAGCAGTGGCTACGTCCATTTCTGTCGAAATCGGGTTTCATGCACAAAGTGGGTGCCCGTGAGGCATATTTTTAGTGCCACGGGTGTCTATGCCATATATTTTCATGCCAAATCTCTTCCTAATAAAGAGATATGGCATAGACACCCGGGACACTAAATATATGCCTCATGGGCACCCTTTTGGTGAGGGGAACCCGATTTCACCAAAAATGGACAATTGGACATAGCCACTTCTGGCTCGAAGCTCTCGACATTTTTGTGGTGATTTGTTAGTTCGTTCGTATGTTTGTTGCTGTGTTTGATTTTATGTTTGTTAGCGCAATAACTTAAAAAGTTTCGAGTGAATCTTTATGAATCTTACAGGAATTGTTAGTAATGCTAATAGACATTTATGATTAAATTTTGGTGCAGATCGAATCATTCGTTTACATGTTTGAGTTGTGTTTGTTATAATGTTTGTTACGCAATAACTCCAAAAATTTCCAATTAATCTTTATGAAACTTACAGGGATTGTTATTAATGTTAAAAAGCAAAAATGGTTTGGAAATGGGCATATTGGTTCGTCTACTGCCGCCTATCTAATCTAATCTAATGTTTGTCACAATGCTGGTTAGCAGCATAACTCAAACATTTATGAAAGGATCTCCGAAAAAAATGCAGAAACTGTTAATTCTATTAAAAGGCACAACTTATTAGATTTAGGATTTGATACATAAATCATGGTTTCAGAGCCAATTTGAATTTTTCGTTACCGTTGCCTTACTTGGCGGAGGAATGCGCTCTCAGAGTGCTCTAGTTGACGCTGTAATTGTTTATATTGAAATGTCACATGAATCAAATGCACAATTTGAAGAGATGTTTGATTAATTCATAAATGCCCACACATTTAGAGTTTTCCAGTTATCAACAGCTAAACATTGCAGAACAATTTTGCACGCACAGTTGGCCCAGATAATTTATTAGCACTGCTAATGCCAAGGCAATTTGAAATGTGTATTCAATAACTTCTAAATTTTCCAGAACAAATTTGCATAGTCAGAGCTTCAGCAACTTATTGCAGCCCTGATTGAACGCCTACAGCAATGTACCAAGTGAACAAGAAGATATGAATTTATCGTTAAATTGATACCAGCACAATAAAGTACATCAGAAACATGGAATGTGTCCTAGTGTGTGGTGGAGATGGCAGCTCTCAACACAAAAAATGTCTTGGCGAGCCAGAAAGAGAAAGCATGACACAATAAAACATATATGAAACCCTAATATGTACTGCATGCTGTACGTTAGAACGTTGAATGTCACCTCCAAGATCACTCGGAACATCCACCGAATCACCGCAAATTTTTCAGCTCTGGGAGAAAGTTAAGTTTCAAAAGCTACGTTCTCTATATATTCTACGCCAAACACGTTAATGAAACCTAAAGCCCACACTGCGATATAGGTAACACGGTTAATAAGGCGGACATATGACGAGCAACACCTTGAAATGATAGAACACCTTCGCTCATCAGAAATCCTAGCATTTAACACAATAATGACACATGAAATGTGTGAACGTCAGCATCATCGACCAGCTAGAATGGTGACAATCGCTCAATGGAGCTCCTGTTAGTTCTTCGCTCCACCTGGTGCTTGGCTACAATGACAGGATCCCAGTCACGAAGTAGATGATCTCCATAAATCCATATGTTAATGCAGCCTTTTCAGTCCAACTCATTAGTTAAGGCCTTCCTCTGTTGGGAGATGAAATATCTCCCCTTAATTATTATGTTGCACATCTGCATTATGCTGCAATAGTTTACATATTCAATCTCAATAAATCACTAAATTCATAATATGAACTCTTTACTTGAAAACATCAGTATTTCGTTGACAGCACGTAACAATGTAAATTTCAGTATTTAACCAGGTCAATGATGCTCGCGTTCATATTCACTTACCCCTCTTCCATCTTCACATTGCAGTCTTCATCGACTCCGCTAACACGCAGTTACTGCTCCAACACCCGTCGTTGGTCAGGGGTACGGCCTCCCCCTATGGCAGCGACCTCTCTACCGTAATTTCATATATGTATGTATTTGAAAATACAGAATTTATTTGAAGTTATTTCAATGGCTTTCTTTATTGCAGGTCCACCAATGCTGGGACTGATACAGTCCTGAAAATCAAATCGCACCACAAACACAGTTTTACCTCAGTTGACCCCAATTACAATGCTGAGCCTAGTGTGGGCTATAACCCCGAACACTTCTTCGCACGGCTGACGCACCGTAGTATCGGACGTTGTAAGGTCGCTGTCACGTCTCGAAAACTGACTCAAGTAACTTACTTTGACCGGCCCATGAGCGCATACATAGGCGATTCCCTCAGAAATCTTCGCGAAGCCCGTCCCTGTCTCATTAAATTCACCAATCTGAGCGAGCCTACGTAGTCATCAACCATGTAGTTTTCTGCATTCTAAATGGTCAAAGCATCCCTAGTTTATTCGCTGTCAGCCTGTTTTTCTTGGCCAATCGTGACGCTCTACGTTAATCTCTTTCCATATAGTATAACGTTGATGGCTTGCAGTCCCCTGTCTACTCTCGACCCTCGGTAATTCGACTAGTTGCCCGTCTTTCTCGACGTTGACGAATGCCCGTCGAAGTGCTATTCTCATAAATGTTAGTTTTAATGTTCCCAACATCTTTTTCTAACATCATTCTGTGGCTAACAACAACATAGCTCGCCTATTTTGGTTTATTGCGAATAAGCACTGGCAATAAACCACTATCCCAAAAAGCAATAAATACGATGGTTCCAGCGGTCACCGCTACACTCCCAGAGATTGTAAACAACCGTTTAGTAAATTCTAGAAATGCGATAAATGCCGTGAATGCCCTGAACCTAAATGATTATTTTTGCGTGCAAGATCTCTAACAAATCAGTAAATTTTGTTTCCCGAATTTGCTCTTCTCATTCCCGTATATTAATAATTAGTCTCCGTAATTATTTCGATTTTATCCCATCCTAACATTTTCGCTTATATCAATATTTAATTAATTAATTAATTACGTTTGATTTTAGCATGTGCTCATCATATCGTAACAAAACTTTTATTTACTGAGTTATGCACGAATCATTCATTACATGTTCTCGTATGAAACCTAGAGTGTTTAAATTAATACTGCCATCTGCAATGATGGCATTTTTTTAAGAGTTATGAAAGGGATAAAAAACACTATATGTAATAAATATGCAGTTTATCATAGGCAGTACTTACTAGAAATTAATACATTCGGTTTACCTATATTATTGCTGTAGATGAACACCGACAAAAGATAATTTGCAGCATCAAATGAGTCGTACTTTTATTAAAATACAGAGCCTGCACACTGTGCTTGTGCAGCGTAGTTCAAAAAGTGAACAAGTGTTACGAGAAGATTTACACTCGACAAACGCTATAGCACCTGGAAGTAAAGATTTTGGAAATAGATCAAGCAGTGCGTAAAACCCGAACAATATAATTACAACGATGACTATACCAATCCCAGTAAACACGGAAAAGAAACCCGCTTTTGTTCAGTGGAGATAATTTCAGTGCCCAGGCTGGCTCTTCTATTTTACACCCGTAGTTTATCTCACAATTGGGAGGTCAATCATGAAAGTATGAGCACTTACGGAAATTAAACTCACTCCATAGCGGCCAAGGGCCAAGCTGTTATATCATGAAATATTAGTCATTACATTAGTGAGGAGCAACGGCTGATTGCGCAGGGAACTCTTGCACCTCGCAGCAGCTCTTCTGACTGCGCTACGAATTTCACTGCTGCATCACACACGATATTTTTGTCGGTCGTTGTTGTACGTAGGAAGATGATCGCCAGGCCGAGCTGTGGAGTGTTTTTATGCCCGTTGCATTGGCACGGGATCCTCAGCAAGATACGGCTGCAATTACTGTACGACAAAACATTACCGTACGTCATCAAGCAAAACTGATAACTCTAAGAGTAATACGAACAGCAAGGGGACACCAATGTACGTTATGCAGTGAAGCTGTCTTAAATGATAGCGGTGAACGAACTACGAGTAAAGCTTGATAGTTTAATTTCTAATGATATCGTACGGCAGTGCTGTAGTGTGAGGTCACTGTTTAGTTATCACATTGGACTTCATGGGGAAACTGCTCTGTATCGTAGTGAAGGTGAAATAATATCGTTTAACAGCTCAGTTGATGCTTCAAACTGCCATGCACAAGTTTTTCCAGCGCACGAGCATGTAGTAATGGCCTTCTAATCTAGTAATCTAACGTAGTAATGGTCAGCTAATCTAGTAATCTAACGTAACCTTCATGCACTGGATGAATATCTTGAGGTGAAAATATTCGGGAATCAAGGAAGAAAACTGTGAAAGCTTAATGCCCTTCAATTTCAACAAGCTTTATTAACAGTCTGTTAGATGCTACATAACCCTCTACGCGCTTAGAGAAATGGTTGCTGAAATTATTTTTCTCGGGTCACATTACGGGAAACATATTTTGTTGATTTGCTATTTGCTACTTATATTATTATTGCTAATCGCACACTCAGATATTGGAATTTCTGGAAACAACGGTTATTTATTTGACTAGTTTCAAATAGAAAGCAGTATTACAAATATATAGTTATGCTTTGTATTTACAGTTTCCCAGCAGCGAAATTAACGAATAGCAGACAGAGCAGTTAATATAACTACCTTGTATACAATGAGGGTCTTCAGACGAGGTTCTAGTGACGATGCTGGTTGTCTTCCCTTATGTCGCAGCTTGCGCCCAAAGGGAGAACCAGCAGCCACTGAGCTCCTCAGTGCACGTCACCGCAGACAACTGTTCTGTCTGGCCTTGTTTAAAAATGAGAAACGAAATATTTATGAATAACATAACTTCATACCCGTGGTATTTCGTTACACAGACTGGCTCTAAACACAGTAGCAGGCTCGAGGCACTGATACTAACGCTCGAGGTCTCCACTTCAAACCTACGAGACGAGACAGGCGAACAAGTTCTTTATGGAGCCTAACGTGCTGAGTCAGCGACCGGTCTGCGTGCTGTTGTGGAGCTACTGACCCTCTCCAGAAATGGTTACGGCCAGAGGGTGCAGGTTTGCCGCATAGGGCTTCCCGCCATTGGCGCTATAGGTCTTGACGACCTGTGATTGACTGCAGCCGTATACTATTGTGGGACCAGATGGCGTATATCTGCTGCTGAAGCCAGTACGTGTCAGTTTCCAGTTAGGTGCTGTCAAGTTGACATTACCTTACTCCCCGTATAGTGAAGTTATTGGAATATTTTGTCACCACGGCTTTATCGCCATCTCTGCTTGGAATCCGTACAGCACAAGTCCTTCCAGTCCTTTCTCAGTGTCTGGCCACAGTCCGTTCATTCACAGTAAATACGCTCCAGAATTTTCCAAGCATATATGATTGTGAAGTGCTATAATCTTCGTTTTATTAAATATTGCATGCTTCGAATTCTCTTATAGTAAATAATTATTTGCTATAAGAGAATTCGAAGCATGCAGGAATACGATTATCACAAGCAACTTAGATGTTTCCACATATTCAATAAAACGAAAATTGTAGCACTTCACAATCATATATGCTTGGAAAATTCTGGAGCGTATCACTGTGAATGAACGGACTGTGGCCAGACACTGAGAAAGGACTGGAAGGACTTGTGCTGTACGGATTCCAAGCAGAGATTGTTGCGAAGCCTTAGCGACAAAATATTCCACAGTTAGCTTAAAGTTGTTCGATATTTAAAGGAGACACAAATGCTCTTTCCTAGAATGGAAGTATTAATTGCTTCCAGTACAGTGAGCATCACGGAGAAGGTTATTTTGAAGAATTTCAATGAACACATTAAAAACTAACATAATTCCTCCTCAACAATTAGTCGCAAGTTAAATACACTACCTTACACAGCTCTGCGTCTTCCGTGAGCAGTTGGAAGAATTTAATGCAATTATTTGAGGCTTACAATAACTTGTTATGCCTTTCAGACTATCTAATTTTACACAGTAATATGTTTACCTCTGGTAGGTGCATTAATTATTAATCATAATAACAACTCGTCAATTTTATTTCTATCAGGCGCATAGCTAAGGCGACCTATCGTTCAAACTAGAACGCCTCGTGGCGTAAGACCATCAGCAGTAGGAGCAAATTTGAGCGCCATCATTTGTGATGGCCGGCTAATCCTAGTTATTTGGTGTGGTCACATTGAGGACAGCCCACCAGACTCTCTGCAAAAAATCATGAACATTGCTCAACTCCAATCTGTTTTTGGGTGGAGAGCAAATTTCATCTTCGTCATTTTTATGGCCAGCTAACCCTAGTTTTTTGGCATGTGTCACATCTAGGGCAACTCACCAGACTCCCTACAAAAAATCATGAACATACCTCAACTCTTTCTACCTGTGTTGGGGGAGTTTAAGTGGTGAGCAAATTTTATCGTCGTCAATTTTTATGGCCAGCTAGGCCCAGTTTTTTGACATGGACCACATCTAGGTCAACCCACCAAACTCCTCACAAAAATTATGTCATGTCAACCCACCAAACTCCCCACAAAAATTATGAAGATTGCTCAACTCCTTCGACCACTTTTTGAGTGGACAGACATACAAATACATATATATATATATTTACTTAAATATTTACCGAAAACATTATCACCTCTCTTACTTCGTTCGAGGGTGATAAACAAACTTCATACAAATTAAGTGGCTGCATCCTAATAGCCGGTATGAAAATAGTAATATAATGATAAATTATTGTGCTTTAGGCATCACAAACACATTAATTTGGTGATGCATTTGTCAGGCGAGACTTTCTGGGCATTTACGTTTCCGGATGTACTATGTAGTTTCATTTCGAACTTATCGAGATTGGAACACATCCATTCATTAAAATGCCACTGCATTTTAGCGATTAGATTTACTGAAATTCTTCTGATCATTAGGCAGCGTTATAAGAGCCTACCTAATAAGCATTTGCCTGAATGAGGTGAAAATAACCAGAAATTCTGCAGCGACTCTCCCGGAGATGGGCCAAAATAACGTTGCAATCAAAGCTAACTTTCAAATAAACAAAGATGGCAAGGCGATAACACATGCACTACTTCAAGTAGAGTCCATTCAAGTAGCAACTCAAGGCATGATTTCTACATTACGAAAGCTCATCATATATTTTCAACTCCTCAAATAAAAAATTAAGTAGAACATTTGAAAATCGAGTTAATAATTATTCAAGTTCAGGTATTTTCACCCTGTGAAACTAGTAAGGGAAAGCCGCGTACTGTCTGCTGCAGCGGCAGCAACTGCACACAGAGAGGCGCGCATCAAGCGCTCATGTAACAGAGCTGGCGACCTCCTCCTTGCTCCGCTAATGAGAACGCGACCTGCCGTATTGGGCAAAAATTCCGACCAGGAGCATCGGCTATCGACATCGAATATAATTAAATATCTGTAAAGGCCAGGATGAAAGCAGGAAGACAGCGGAGCAGCTCTTTGGAGCTAGGCACTTGTTGCATGCAGGAACTGCTCGTTATAGGCTACTTCGTTTTCTGTAGTTTTTATTTAGGTTCAAGATCTTTAGTTCAGGGTATTCCATATATCTATCTTTGAACCAGGAGTACACGCATCAGTTACCTGGAACTAACGGCTGTAAGCATAAACTAGAGCACTCTGGGTGCTCATATCTTCGCTAGGCAAGGCAATGTGAACGCAAAATTGAATTTGGTCCTGAAAGAATGATTGACTTTTGATCACCACCATAATTTGGTCATTTGTGCCTCATGACAGTAGTAACAGTTTGAGTAATTTTCTTGAAGATCCGTGCGTAACTGTTCGAGTTATGTTCTTGGTCATTCGTGTTTCTTAAAATTGTTAACTATTTCGGCACATTTTATAAAGAACCTTGCGTAAGCTTTTGTGTTATGCTGCTGATAAACGTTGTGATAAATATTAGTCTAACACACATACAGACAACTCGATATTCACTAAAATGTGGTCATTGATATTTTTCAGCAATGGTAACAATTCGTGCAAATATCCTGAAATCCCGTCCATAACTCTGTGAGTAATGGTACTAAGAAAAAAGAGTAAAACAAACAAACAAACAAACGGTTAAACGGATCTTCAACCGAAAGTTATTCATCTACTCCTTTTAACATGCCTAATGTTATGATAAATTGCAGCAAAGAAAATTCAGATGTCAGCATTAATCTTATTCAGATTGCAATATAGCTAATTAACGTGGTATATACGTATATATGCATTTAAAAAAACGTACAGAATCAGGAAATCATAAGGTCTATTTATTAAAG
>LQNS02278087.1:150035-164925 GCA_001587735.2 Parhyale hawaiensis
CAAGATTTATGAACATTTCTCTCACATTATTCAATATCAATGTAATGACGTCATTCTTTATTTATGATTATTTAACTAAAAATGTATGTATGCATATATATACGCTCATACCGTCACGAAAAGCTCGTAACACTAACAGTCCCTGCAAATTTTGCAAAGATCCGTTATTTTGGCGACAGACAAAGAGCAAAACTCGACAAAAACATAACTTAACTTTTGCATATAAAAATATACTTAGCAGTAACAAGAGTCGGCACAACAGTAGCACCGAAGATATTGTGTGCTGTGTCCAGTATCATACGGAACGTAACAGTCGCTTTTATATTGCATAAAATGACTTAGGTAACGTATTCATCTAACTGACAGCTAACTCTAAATTAGCAGAGTTAGAATCTCCCATTCCGTGCAACTCATTATGAATTTGGTCAAAGAATCTCGTACGTCATTTCGAGAATAATGATGATCATTGTAAAATTTACCACATGCCTGTTCGGGGTCATTCTAGGATAAGAAAAAAAATGGACGATCAAGACTACACAAACTGCATTTTTACTTCGCTCACTGCATATCTGTCCACCACACTTCGACTAGAACTTCGTATGTGTACTTCAAACTGAGTTCATAAATATTGAGCTCGAGATATCGGGCCAGAGCCAAACATAACTCACGCGATTACAAAAAGTTTGCCTAAAATAAACATTTGACAGGATAACATGCACTACTGCATTCTGGCTGTATACACATTGTACCATTTATCCAGTATTAGCCACATCTTCATAAACTGTGCAGTTTGGTAGAAATGCACGAAAGAGTGGCGATACAGAATATTTTATACAAACTTTTATAGTAAGTCAGTGACTGCTGTTATTGAACTATTTTTTTATAGGAAAACAATACATATTTGCAGTTGTTTGCTGCCCCACACACACGCACAATAATACTGTATTATCCAGCGGAGGTGACATTCGTGCTGAGTTGAGTGTCTCGCACCAACTTTTTATATTGTACGTAAACGAGAAATGATTATGAAAATCTAAGTAAACGGAAACTTGAACAGCGTCCAGAAGTGGAGGTAATTTATACATTGTTGTCTCACAGAATGGAAATTCTACAGCAATGAACAAATATTATCAAGTTTTATAGAACACTAAACTGCCCGCGACCCGTTGGATCGTTACCATCATTTTTTCCTTCGGCAAAAGTCAAGTTTTATTTAGCTGGTCATAGACAACGCGCTATCTGTCCTCGTTCACTCCTGGCCGTGAGGCTCACCATCACCAGCTCCTTTGCTCTGAAAGCTATATTCAACACTGCCTGTGCGTAAAAGAAATATATATGTGACGTATTGTGCAATTGTATTGCCCGTATCACCTTTAAATTTAACGTGCACGTTCATGCAACCGAGCTCGACTCCATCTTCCGTATTATGGATGCAACCAAACTACATTATATCTAATTTCCTGCTATCTGTTACTGATGAATAGCGTAACACGCAAAGGTAGGAACAACGCTATTAATATTATTGATATTGAACTTTCATTGATACAATAAGCCAGCAATATCTGTTATTAGCTAAGCATCCAAACAACAACATTACAATTCTGAGTTCCTATTAAGTTCGTCTTCTATTCCTCTACGACAGATTACAAACGAGCTCACGCCGTTAAGTGTTATTCAAATGTTACAAATATTGCCTTTAAACAGAAAGCCCCTCCTGTGATACCGCAATTTACTGCTAAATCTCTAGTACCGAGTGTGTGGCTTACTTACCTAGATAATTGCTAGGCTTGACAAGGAATATAATTAATCTAAGTTTTGTTCCGTATCACACCATATTCCAGCAATAGATGAGACACAACACCCGAATATTAAATTTAATTATTATGGTAAAACGCGAGCAAAACAACCAAACTTGCAGTACCAACAATTGCAAATGGCAGGAAATAGTGACAGCCCGCGGAAATAACATCTGGGGACCACGAGCAGCGGTCTGAGGCAGCAGCACCGCCGCACTCCAACAGGAAACGAGCAAAGGCAATCGAGGTGGAGGCAAGCGAAGGTAATTTTGCAAAGGCCCAGAAGCCAAGGACGTTACGCGTGGCCATCTTTACATGATCGCGCTGAGGCGACTACCATCAACGAGGTCTGTATAGCAAGGGTCCATAACCTGATGGGCTGCAAGACATGGTGGGCTGCCTATAATGGGTCATAAAAATAGCCCACGACCAGGCGAGCTCCAAGGAAAGTCTCTGTCATGAGTTTAGCTAATGAGGTCGAGCTACGCCAGCACAGCACTCAAAATAGAGGAGGACCGACCGACCCCCGCCTCTTTGGGGGGAAAACAGCAGGAATGCGAGCTGATCCCTGCCTTCCAGCGCACGCGATGTCGTACGTCAACGCATGTTCACGTCAGTGATTCTTCGTCTCAGGTATTGCGCACCGTATTTGAAGTGAAAATACAAAATCACCATTATACCGAACACAAAACGGGCTGATCCGGGACAGCAACAAAGATATTGCAAACTGGCAAATAAGGACGAAGCGTTGACCCAAATAGCAGCAAATAATCTCTAAGTAATATTTTTCATTCTTCGTGCGCAACAAAGGCCGAAACTGATTGTTTCAAACTGTGTTTATGGACGGTGGCAACCAGTTAGAGTACAGTGAGGTAGCAGAGGCAATAAATCCCACTATTGTCCATATCACGTAACTTCGGAATTTATAAGTGCTCAGTATTGAGTCTGTCAGACCAAGGGCTCCTCAAGTACAGGCCTCGGTCTGTACGTCAGTCACCAAGTTGGTCCAAACGGCACAGTCTATAGAAAAATATATTAGAAGCAGCCTGATATTTTTGGCACCTAGCTGTCGTAATATGTAACCTTAACTTGTTGAAATAAAGTTTTTACCTAGATATGTCCGAAATATGCAGAGTAGGTACCAAAACTGCCGGGCTGCGTCTAATACTTTGTCCAGGTACTGTACTTGATTGAACCATTTTCGAAACCTAAGCCAAAGCTCGCTTATAATTATATGGAAGACTTGGCCGGGCCCGCTGCAGTGCCTTTTCGACTTCCGTTCCTCTCGAACTCTTATCGCAGACGTTGTGTTATGCTGCACAATGTAAGTTTCCGCGAGCACTCAGTCTATTGCATGAAAAGATTTCCCGATACGGATCCACGCAGTTTTTTTCTGAAATAAAGTTTGATTTCCTCTTTACACCTTCAAATTTGCTTATTGTGTCATGTCCAACACGTAGTCCTTGATTTTGATGGGCGATTGCACCAACTGCAGGGGACTTCGCGCTGTCTCCTGTGTGCAGCTTTCAGGAACAAGCCGATATGGACTAATAGATGGTCAACAATTTTTCTATACGGACATTAGATGGCCGGCGTCTCGTTATAGGTACCATGTATCTGGTACGTCTATCGTCCCGGGCAGTTTAAATAGCCTGAAAATAATGCTGGAAAACTATTTAAAACACTGTGGATTTTTGCCGGGTTGGTCTCATTTTAAGGAAAATAAATGTACGCTTGAACGCACGCCCACTTCTCGATAGTAAAACGCGTTTTGGTTCCAGCTTTTAAAGTTGGCCGCACGATTACATGTGGTGAGGAATATCTTCTGTGACTTCTGTCAGGGGGGGGGGGGGAGTCAAAAACTGTTAACATATATCCTAGGATATTAGATCATTAATATTGGCGAAAATCATGTAGAAGCAACAGGCCGGGGTACAGGCTTTTATACAATAATCAAATTGTATGAACATTATACATGTTTCTCTTAAGTCAAAACAGTACTTGATTTAAAATAACTAATGTATAAACATGGGTGTTTGAATACAGCTGTAGGGCAGGCGAATGAGCAAACCAGCCTGCTTAAATTTGAACCGACAGATTCATTACTGAGCGCTATTTCATGAAAAACTTCACCACCTTCCAATTTTTAATTCAACAACGACGAGACAGCAATCATTAGAACTTGAGTCCAATAGCGGCGACCCCTGCGCCTGTTAGCTCGGTCCTGATGATTATAATTCGAGCTTGTTCGGCAAATTTCTTTGAGAAATGAGTTCAGTCAAGTGGAAACTGAGAGAGAAGAGAAGCTACTGAGCGGAAGAATGGCTTAGTCAGCAACTGCTTTAGGCTCTCTCGCGAAGGAAATATTGCGACCACCTCCGACCTCAGATTAAAAGAACTAAGTGCAGAGAAGCCATAAAGCTCACAAGTTCTCTGCACTTCACTGCTCCCAAGGCTACTGCTTACCTATTGGAGTTCACTTATAATATCAGTACTGAGTCGCAGGGTGTTAAAAAAAAGTCCTTCGGTCCGGAAGCATTCTA
The DNA here is from genome assembly GCA_001587735.2 of Parhyale hawaiensis. Classification (NCBI taxonomy): domain Eukaryota; kingdom Metazoa; phylum Arthropoda; class Malacostraca; order Amphipoda; family Hyalidae; genus Parhyale; species Parhyale hawaiensis. The sequence goes on from LQNS02278087.1 coordinate 154,375, forward strand.
AAACTATTCAAGTTTTTGTGCAGTTGTTAGTCGTGAAATGTATGACAAACGTCTTGTTAGCGGATCGGGCAGACAGCAGTGCCGAATGTAGGTATTTTACCGTGAAATAATAATTATCTTCAGACCGGAAACATTATCGTTCTTGGAGATTTTTATACTATTCAGATATCGCAGATGACTTACACCAATGAAATTGTGCTAGTACTGCGAAAATGGTTAAATGACTACCCTGGTCTAGAAAAAACTAAACATATATGCATAGTTACATATATATGTCGTGCGCGCTTGATGGATTTGTGCGATCGATCGCGCTGCGCAATTGGTGGATGTTGTAGGTATTAGGCCGTAATTTCGGGTAAGTTGGACTATATTCGGGTTTAATGTCGGGTAGGTTAGGGGAGGCAAGGACTGTTTTTTTNGTGTAATTATAATTTACTGCACTCAGTGGGAAGAAATTTCTCCGAGAATGAAGCGAGTGAACTTATGCGAGCTGGGGTTAAGTGAACATGTCGTACGCGTTTGACGGATTTGCGCGATCGATCGATCGCGCTGCGCAATAGGTGGATGTTGTAGGTAATAGGCCGTAATTTCGGGTAAGTTGGACTATATTCGGGTTTAATGTCGGGTAGGTTAGGGGAGGCAAGGACTGTTTTTTTTTTTTCATTTTAAAATTTGAACGATCCACAGATTGCGAAGCGCGATCGATCGATCGATCGCGCAAATTCATCAAACGCGCACAACATATATATTTCCTGCTGATGCAAACTTAGCCCTTCTCTGGCTACATGCTTTATCACATGATTAGCCTCTCACTTGCCGTTGTAGTGCTTTGCTTTTCTAACAGAAAAGGTAAGATAAAGATGGCACTGTATAGGTACTCTTCAATTATGATCAAGATCAGCCGTGCAGCGAAGGGCTAGGCACTGCTTATTTAATTACTATTGCGCACTATGCTATAGATATGCAGCTAAAACTTAGATCAGGTCGGCTTGCATATACCATCGCGCTATATCAATGTTATTTAAGCTAGAGATGGTTGTGTAGAGAAAGGAGCTCATTCGCCTACCCTATTAATTATAATAACCTGAGAAATCGCACACTTGTTAATGCCAACAACCGCTGGACATATATGGGCAGAGAGCGCATCCGTCTGCCCATCTGTCAGGGAGCTCTAGCTTCCCGTCTTTCCCTTCTTCATTCTCCTATTTAGCGAAATTTCTTCCCCCTTGTTCTCTACCTTAAATTTCGCCTAGTGGAATACACTCCGCCGGGGAAATTGCGTGCTTGCGGAGCAGACGACGAACCTGTCGGAGTTACCTGCCTTAGTTGCTCTCTCCTCTGCTCCACGTTCAGGTCCGCTAGGTAAATTTTTAGTTTCTAGCTCCCCGTCCATTCTTACATCGGTCAATCCTCAAAAAGAGCTTATTTCCTCTCAGTTACCTACCAGTGTTTGTGAAATTACCATATCAGTAGCTGCTACATTTCGAGTATCGTAGTTTCTGTAAATGTGTGCTATAAAAGTGCCAACGTGTCCTGGCCGCTTGTGATAGTTTTGTTCCGAAATTTTTACGAGCTTTGTTATGTCATTGCTTCTTCTCTAGGGTACTGCTCCTGCAGTGTTGAATTCTTCCCCTTGTGAATGGGGCCCCAGTCGGCCGCACTTCGTTCTTTTGCCTTGCTGCTGTGCGTGGCGTGGTAACTGACAGAGGTTTTTTTTTAGTGCAGGCTTACTGGCAGCTTTGGCCACCTGCAGTGCGACCTTTCTCTTGTGTTGAACCTTCTGCAAGTATGAAAGCTACTTTGACCCCCTTGGACTGAACGCCTATGGAGAGCAACTTCCTTCTTTTGATTTGCCAGCCTCGTGGCCCTGTCGCCAGTCTTGGTGGATTGACGTCGCTATTTCGCCAGTCGGAATTGGAAAGTTTCCCGTATCACCCCCACACTCCACCGCTATAATTGCTTAAGAAGCTCTCTAGCCCAGCACCGTGCCACCTCCACTACCTTGGCTGATCTATCAGAAAGCTTATGTCCTGCCCTGCTCATCTGCAGCGACTGGATTCCTCTCTCTTCGAGCCGCGGCGTAACAACATAACTGCAGTGGACATTCCCTTGTGACTGCTTGACTTAACCCTTCAAGCGCGATAGCCCCACCGCCCTTCAAGTAAAACGTGTGAGTCGACAGTTATACAGCAACGGACGGCCCCGGAACCTATGCGCCCTGTTGGTTGAGTTACGGCATTCTCTTCCCTTCGTCCTACCAACCCTAATCGAACCTAATCTCAAAATGATTAACTTCTCCGGGACTTCCGGATTATCCCTTCACCATCCCTGGTTGCTGCTTGTTAGACTGCAGCGTTCTATTCCCCTTCGCTTCGCACCACGAATCCAACCCTGGTCAAGCTTACTCTCAAGAAGATTAACTTCTCCGGGGCCCCTTCTTCCTCCACTACACCCTCTCCGGATCTTGAAACTGTACCTTCGCCACCATTGGTCGTGACTCACCTACTGTACTTATTGGTGCGGTGCCGACCGCAGTAGTACATGGCGCTCAGGATCTTCGCTGGCACCCATATTTAAGTTGCGTAAGATTAGTTTTAAGGGAATAAACTTAGTTTTAGACCTCGGGGTTTCACTTCTCCAGCGAACGGATACTCCTCTTTGGTGCTCCAGAATAATTATATACATCCATACCACGAATTATTGACACCGTCTTGGTTTGATCCCTAGCATTTATTTCAATCCAACCTAAGTGTACACGAGCCTCCTGCCTGGATAACCCCTGGGGTTACCTACACGAACAACTGTGTCATATGGCTAATGTGTATATTGATATTCGTCGGTAAAAAAAATTGCACTGTTTACGTACTGTTCATCATTTCCTTATTAATTCATTCGATTTTCACAAAATTTACTCGCAAAATTTATTTTTGCTCTAGAATTACTAGAAGTTCACCTACACTTAAATCTAAAACAGGTCTTTCGGCAACATTTGGCATCATCAGGAGTAAAACGTACTCTTCATTGAATTCTGAGTGTAATGATAGCAAGATCTAAACAGTCTAGAATGTAAAAAGAAAATGTGAGTCCCGCTGTGAGTTGCGTCAGAGTGAAGTCTGGAGCTCGGTCGGAGTCTATTTTAACTTGCGGTCGCCAGTTGAGCCCCAATCGGGTAGAAGGTTGCCTGCCTACTATTGTACAGTCAGACTGAAAAGTTGGAGGATACTGTTGGATCTGGCTGCTTTTGAATTTATCTGATAATTGTGTTCTTATATTAGGAGGTTTCACTAATTTGCAGACGGTTGCAGTCGGTTTCTTTGAGTAAGATACTCGTGTACTGAGTAAAATATTGACAGGTAAGTTGTGTGCTACGATCATTCGATGTGTGAGTCTTCATTGAACCAGCGGCCAAGTATATCGTTCGCTCCACTGCGGCGACGATTTAACTACCCAAGATGTTTCTGATTCGGGAAGACTGAGAACTTCTATCCGGCTAATTCCAGGTGCGAGTGGGGCTATAAATTTGATACCAATATTTATTTATATCAATATTTATATATGTGCGCTCCTGTGTGTGCGTAACTGAAGTATCGAGGCGTCATTGTCACGTTAGGCTATAACAAGGCGCACAACACCGGGTGGCACTGGCCACAAACTCGCTATTCAAGTAAACTTTCTTGCCGCGCATTAACCACCAAAAGCACTACAATAAGCCTAATGAAACCTAACCTAGCCTAACCTAATCTTACCTAACGTTACCTAATTTAACCTTACCTAACGTAACCTTACCTAACGTAACCTAACCTAACCTAATCTGCGATACAGCGAGCAGGCACAGCAGACGAACTTGAAAGCCGCCCGCACGTACACCGACGCGCGTACACAAACGTACATAGCCTATGGTGAGTTTGTAGCAAGTGCAACCCCGATGAACAGCAACGAGTACGATCTATTTTAAAAATCACGGACTTTAAGTTTTCTCTTGGAGTTTCTCGACCGGAAACAATAGTTAGTGCTTAGACGATAAGAGTTAGTCCCGCGAAACTACTTATTAACTACACGAATTTGATCCTTGCTTCAATGGCAATATCGGTTGCTACTCCTGTTCACTCCTTAACGATCCATTACGTTCGTTCGCTTTTGTACAGCAGACTCGTTCTGTCACATATAAAACGGTATGCCACATTTAAAACCTCTTGCATTGAATTACAGACCAATTCCCTTTACGCTACTTTACATATCACATATGCACAACTGAGACACCAATCGTCTAAGTCTCTTAACACGTGCGAATCACCTTATTGGCTCACCGGCCCAGTATAGGCCTGAAAACTGTCCATATTATTCACTACTCGGGTGCTAGCAAAAATGTCTCTTTATATCTCGCTTTCAAATGTCTCGGCCATGGGGCCCGAGGCGACGGCAAAAATGTCAGTAATAGCTCACTTCCAGGAGACATCCAGCAGAACAGCCTTATTACGGTTCACGCTTTACAGCTCCAAGATTTGAGTCCAGGACCTTATTCCGATTTTTGGCGGGCAGGTCGTTTGCAACGACGTGTAACTCCACCAATAAACTCGGCCGCGGCTCCTTCTATTTGCATAATGTTGCCCCTTCGTTGGCTTTCTCCGAATTGTGCGACTCTGAAAAGTATTGATTTTATTCCACTGACAGCTGTGAGCGTTCGGGCGAGAAATGTAATAAAGTTATGTGCTGCTGTTGAGTCGAGTAAGTACGTATCGAAAATTAATATTAAGTATGCGGATGTACATTCTTATTTATATAGTTCTTCAATGGTAAATTGGGTCCTAAGAAAACTAAAGAAAATTGCATGCACATATATTAGCACGTACTGCAAGTTAATAATAAAAAATAACTAGCAAAGAACCCTGATCATTCTCATCTCCTTGTCGTTAAGTATCCAGCTATAGACGCTGGTGACTGGGGAATCACTCGCTTTAAGGAAACCACAGCATCGATAGTGAACATTGAACCAGTATATAATCTATTTGTTATTGCAAACCTTAGGATTATCGAGAACCTGTCACAAACTTGACAGAGTCTGTGTCTTCATTAAGAACTTTCAATGCTCGTATAAACATAAAGATGCAGTCACGGCTAGCTTGAAACAAGTGATATTATCTAGCAAACATATACCTGACTTATATTATCTACGTACTTACCATTCTAATCGAAGTTGCAAAGAGGCAAATGGGATTTTATAAAACTTCATTTTCGTATCTGTATGCTACGTAGTTTGTATTAAATTTTGAACATGCTGCCCATTTCCCATGCCTCTGTAACTAACAACAAATCACGTTTTAACTAGCTGACTAAGAATCTGTAAACTGCACCAGTAAACCTCAAAGAAAAAGGGCTTTCATTTAGTCAGACAGCCTAGCGACAATAATATCCTCGTTGGTGTCTCGCGGCATCCAGACTAATGAAATACAGTGGGGGCAACTAAATATTCGTATAACATGATATTGTTTATTTTAAAAAAATTTAGCTTACCCAGTATAAACATATTGATATAGAGTATATTTTGTATTTTGGCGTGAACAATGCACACGCAACAACAAAACAAGTAAATTCGAATATAAGAGACGTTACATAACAATTTATAGATTTTGGGTTGAAAAAAGTATTTGTACAACACAAAAAGATTTTAAAACAACATTCATTATTTTACGGTTTAGCCTTTGTTCAGTTCAACGGTGTTTGACGTGTTTCCTGAAGGATCGTAGCCCATTCGTCTTTGTAGATTTCTTTGAATCGTGTAAACTCAGGACAGAACTTCTGAAGCATCTCTAAAAGTATTTCCCTACTTTAAACTTTACCGTAATCCTAATCAACAAAGCCAAAATTGATTTATTCTTTCACCATAATGATCGCCTGCCTGACCCTCTACGTTCGTCCCTGGTGTACAACCACAGTTGTTCCCAATGTGGAATGCGCTTTGTGGGCTCTACCACACGTAGCCTTAGTACCAGGGTCGCCGAGCATAGTGGCGTTAGTTCCAGGACCGGTCGCCCTTTGAGTACACCCTCTCACTCCGGGAACATGCTTATCAGTGCAGTAGTGTAGTTACAGCAAATGATTTCAAAATTCTCTCTTCTGCTAAAGGTACTCAAAATTTACGTATTAGAGAATCTCTGTTCATTTTAAACAATAAGCCAGAATTGAATGACATGCACAGTGCCACACCGCTTTGTGTCACATGACCATAGTAAATTAGGTTTTTAAAGCAAAATTTCTTATTTGTATACTGTGAATTTGCTTAGTTTACTTATTGGCTTTATACTTTTCAATATCCGAATCTTTGCTGATGATGGACAAAATGTGTCCGAAACGTTCTTTTATTTATGCCTGACTACCTTGTGATTTCACTAAATTTTTACAAAATGGCGAATTTTATTTCCTATCTCGCTTTACTGTGCGTAATTCAACTACTAGTTTATTACAGCACTTTAATATTTGGGTTATAGAGGAGTGACGCCTGTCACATATAGGCACTTGAATGGCTTCAAGGATGTGCCTGAAACGGAGCTTTTTGACAGATGATGATCGCCTTCGAAGCAACGGACAAAAATTCAAATGATGTGATCGAAGAACTACTCTAAGCCAGTAGGCTTCCCCTGCTTTTATAGTGAACATTTGGAATAGACTTCCTTCTGCAGTTGATGGTGCAGAGGCCGTACAACACGTTTAAAAATCGTTTTGCTAAACGTTGGGAACAACACCTTCCACAGCCAGGAACTCCTCCAGCAGTCACAAACTCTTTAACGGCCAAAGCTTCAGAGGCTACCAAATTCCATTATCTTTTTTGACGTTCCTGAGTTTTCGGCAGTCTGCTGCAACTAATTGTGCTATCATGATCACATCCTAGTCTTAGCTGAATTTTTTTTTGTTTCTATCTTATCATTCCCAGATATCTAAATGATTTGATATAAAGGCAATGGCTCATTGAGGACGGGGGCGTTAGTCCCGTTGTTCTCTGGGAATGGGCCTATTGGCCTGTCTACAGTACTGCGAACTATCTAATCTAATCATTCATCAACATCTAATGCAAGTGGGTGAATACCAGGCATAATTATATAAGTTGATTCCACATTGTACAGTGACAATTTGAAATGAAACATATTTTTTTGTGGCTATAAACAGTCATTTGAAAATTATTCTGCTTGTCATCAAAGTAACGTACTGAACACCAATAAGGTCGTTAGAGTCTTACGCTTCGCTAACAATAGATAGACGAAAATTAGGCCAATTTAGAGGTTGTGGCCATTCTGTCACATTCCGTTTAATACCGATGGCAAAAAAAAAATATAAGCCAATTTACAAAAGATGTCAAATGATAAAAGGCCTCAAAGTTGAATACCTACACTTCCTTCTTTGATATCTAAGCCATATGGACTGTCTGGCGTATCTTTCAGTGCTAGTATGGCTCTTGATTTTTACCATCTTCCTGTCTCAAAACTTGAATTGCTTTGAGTTGTTGGTGCAAAAATTAAGTAATACTCAAGAAAGTAAGAGGTCCGGTTTTCTTAAGAGTGCTCGTAAATAATAAAGAACAGAGCATAAAACGGCAGTTTGAAGGCATTAATAATATTTCTTCAGTTAAGTGGTTTCTTAAGCGGCTTTAGTTTAATAATTTTACTCGGTTTTCTCTGATATTGCTAACTCTCTTCTTCTTCTTCTTTGCTTACGCTATTCGTATAATTTTCAACAGCCTGAATTGCACGGGCTCACACCAAATTTTACGATTGCAGTTCAAAGTTTCAAGCTCACAGGAAATATAGGTGAAGACGACATATTGGACCTCAGCTTTGTTAGCCAGCGGCCACTTTCATGGTACGAGCTGGCTGACACGCTGGCTGGCATGCTGGCTGGAATGGATAAAAAAAAAAAAAACAAAAGCCTCCTGCTCTTCTTCATTTGCCATAGCTACAGGTACCTCAAATGCAATAAAATTTTCTTGTTTTCAATTTTTCAGTGCACTTGATATATAAATTACGCAGTATCCAAGTTACGACGTTCCTGAAGGGTCTGTCCCTTCTGACTCCTGGACGATTATTGTTCGCTAGTTGGTGCCGCCAACCCCCTCATGCATGTACTGGGGGTCTAAAAAAAATTATATTCAATTGTTTGCTGTGTTTCGGTATATAAGATACATTCCCATCCCATATAGGAATTATTAAATTTTATTTGAACAGTTTTGAAACAGCAGCCAATTAAAAATGTAACATTTGTTTTAGACACCCAGTATAAACGGATGATGAGGTGTTAGCCACGTAATTGTTATTTCTTATATCTATAGTGACGAGGACTGAGCTCATCAGGATGCCTCTGCAGAAAGCGCGGTGAAAAAGCCCCTGAGATCCTTTTCTCTTCCCACTGCCAGTGCTTATGTCGTCTCCCCGATACTTCCTCCGAGTATCCAACAGCTTAGTGGACTGGACTTGATATTTAGAGCATAACGTGTCCAGTTTACTGCGCAGCATGAAGTTTTGTTCTATCCTAAATGTTGATTTTCATGAATGATGCTCGAACGTGATTCTCGAGCTAGTTGTTCTCCAGAACACTAGAGATGACACAGTATTGCCAACGAAGACCCAATCTCTCTCTCTCACCTCATTTGATTATTCGTTAGAAGATACAAGAGGCGGGAATAACACCTGCTTCATCATAGTATCAGTACTACGGGTATGAACACAAAATTATAGCTCACAATGGTCGCCATTTTTGACTGCCGGTACCCTAGTAGTTGAACTTCTGTATATTTATCCTGTACATTATTTCCAGGTATCTGGAGACAGAATTCAACGTACGGTAAATGCATAGCTTCGACCTTCATTCCTACTTTGCAACACTGCTTAGAATTCCCAACTCAGTCTGCCTTCTGCAGCGCTCACACCTACTACAGAAGACGAGGGTCGCCCAAAATGCCTCCATCTTTTGCTCCTCCGAGTTTTCGTCCTTTTGACGAACTCATCAAAGGTCGATGAATATTTAACAACTGTACATTTATTGAGGTCTCTGTTCTACAGTCCCGGTCCTGCGCGATGCAAGCCAATTAACCTTCCGTAGTTGCCGAGTGAAATTGGCTTCGTTAACAGCAAATTGTTAAAGTCAACAGGCGCGATGAGAGGCTAACTTCTGTCCATACAAGGGCAGTAAAGACTAATGTTTGAGGTACGAGTTAACACTTAGAACTAATCCGTCCAGGCAAATGTTCTCGGCTTCACAAGGTAAATTCCAGCTAAACTACTGGCTTGTTGGGTCGAAATTAGCTTGGGTGATACGTTGCACACTGATGGGCCAGACAAGGTGTCATGCTCGGTAATTCTGTCGAACCACAGCGAAGTCAGATAAAAATAGAAGCACAGACAGCATCGATCTGTATCATTGCAACACGTCAATACTAAGAAAGAACATTAGTCTATCAGAGCTGTTCCATTAGCCCACATAATAACAACGGTCACGGAGAGGTTCAGATAAAATATAGTGGCCGTCACATTACATCAAATGCGCAAAACGACACTACATGTGCACTGTATACATAATAGTCGACTGAATGGTATATGAACACTGCATGCTCCGTTCAAATCCAGTCTATTGTCAACACTGTCATATGCTGCCGATATCGAAACAAATTGAAGAAAAATTAGTTTTAGCATGTAAATTTGCACATTTAAACAAAGTTATATGCTTAAGGTTTGATATCGACTTTCCAGAGTGCTTAACAAAATTATAAGCACAACACTTTCTCTAACGCTAATCAGTACTCTCAGAGCGCATACCTCCACCAAGCAGCACAATAGTCTATTAACAAAAAATTCAAATTATCCAGGTATCAATGATATCATTTTGATCATCACCAAAATTTGATCAACCATTGCTCGCAGCAATCCTAGCAGTTCCTTTAAATTCCTTGAAGATTCGTCCATAACCTCTTGAGTTACGTCCTAACAAACAAAGAAATAAACAAATAAATATGCAGACAATCACCAAAACAAACGAAAAGATCATCACAAAAATTTGCTAATTTATTTCCCTGTATAATCTTAAGAGGTCAGTCAAATTCAATAGAGATCTCTTGATGATATTTTTAGATATGTTGCCGAAAAAAAAAAAAGAATATTGGGACAAACAGGCAAGCGGGCGCCCTGGTCAGTAACGATAAATAGCTAAAGAAGAACACCGAGAGCTCATACCTCCGCCAAGTAATGTAATGTTAACGAAATTTTTAAATTAGATTAGATTAGATAGGCGGCAGTAGACGAACCAAAAGGCCCATTCCCAAAAAAGATACCGGGACTTACACCCCGGTCCTCTCTGAGCTATTGCCATTACGTTAGTAGGATGTAGAGGAATGGAGAAACGAGAAGAAAAAAATGGAAGACGAAAGAGAAAAAAAGAAAGGAGAAAAAATAAAAAAAGAAGGGGAGAAGAGTCTACGCCAAAGCGATGGTCATTAATGCCCGCAAGCATGATCGATGGCCGCTGATATGCGGAGCTTAAATATATAGATGGGGCGGAAGTGAGAAGAAG
>LQNS02278087.1:165224-186144 GCA_001587735.2 Parhyale hawaiensis
TCAGCTGAGGTATCAGTTTCGTTGCTCTGCGTTGGACTCTTTCCATGTTATCGATATCTTTACAGAGATGTGGCGACCAGAATTGAACAGCAAATTCTAAGTGTGGCCTTACTAAAGCCTTGTACAAGGGAACGATGATGTCCTTGGACTTGTATTCGAAGTTTCTGGTGATGAATCCGAGTACTCTGCTTGCCATTTTCACATTGAGAACAGAAGGGGGCCAAGCACGGTACCTTGGGGAACCCCTGATGTAACTTGCGTCCAGGCACTCGTCTCTCCTTCAAGTTTTACTCGCTGGTGCCGACCCGTAAGCCATGCCCTGATCCATCGTGAATAGTCTCCCCGGATGCCATGAGCTTCCAATTTTTTCATTAGCCGTAGATGGGGGACTTTGCCGAAAGCCTTTTGGAAGTCTAGATACACAAGGTCTACGCCCTTTTGTTCATCTTTAACATCTGTTACTTTTGAGAAAAAGTGCAGTAGGTTCGTTAAGCAGCTTCTTCCATTTCGGAAGCCATGCTGAGTGTCTGGTATGAGATGCTGCATCCTCAGGTGATCAGTGACGCGCTTTTTCAATAGGCGTTCGATGGTTTTGCTGACGACCGATGTAAGACTGATTGGTCGATAGTTGCTGGGGATTTTCTTGTCCCCCTTCTTATGTATCGGTATCACGTTAGCTAGTTTCCAACCCTGCGGAACTTCTCCTGTTCTTAGAGACCGATTAAATATTTCGAGCAGCGGCTTCACGATGACTGGAGCCATTTCTCTTAGTACGCGGGGAGTAAGATTATCAGGGCCAGTGGATTTGTACACATTTAGGTGAGTTAGTTGTTGAAGAACCTCAATCTCCGTGAAAACACATGTTTTTATGGGAGCAACTTGCATCGCTGTTGGTTCAGGGATATTTTCAACAGTAAATACAGAGGCGAAATAGTCGTTCAGGATTGTGCCTTTGTCGCTTAGGCTATTGTCTTGAAACGAGGTTTGCCTTTCTGTAGTCACTAAAATTTGGTTATTATTGTCTCTTCACCTTAATAAACATAGTCTAACACAGACAACACGATTATCACCGCAATTCGGTCATTTGTGTCTTTTAACAGTTCTAAAATTCTTGCAAATTTTTGAGTTATATTCCCAACAAACGTAGAAACAAAATTAATACAGAGCCAAACGGATCCTCAGAAAAATTTAGTTACTCACTCCTAGTAAGATTCCTAATAATTTGTGCAAATTTCATGGAAATCCAATTATAAGTTTTCGAGTTATGTTGCCAAGAAAAAGAAAAGAAAACAGGCATGAATTGTTATTGAGTTTTCACAAAAAGTTTATCTACTGTTCCTTTTAATATACCTAACAATCTCTGTAAATTTCGTAAAGCTGTGTTCATAGGTAAGTTTTTGAATTATCTCAACGACAGACAAACAAACTCAACAAATACAGAACCTCCTTAGTGGAGGTAATAATGGTGAAAGTAGCCAGTGTAAATACTTTGTACGCTATTAGTGTATTCCCTCGAAACATTTTCTACTAGTAGCATGACTTTTTTGTCGGTTCTAGCTCTATCTGAAATGCGCTTAGCACTTCTGAACGTTTTTCCAGCACACGCAAAAAGGTACCGATACTTCCCATTCAATCCTAATCAGTTATGATCCCTATCAACTCATTGAAGCTGAAACTCCTTTCCATCTTCGTCCGGACCCTGCGTTTGGTCCTGTGGTCGTCCTGGACTATCCTATCCCATTTACTCTATAAAAATTGGTACCTTGACTGTCTGTAGCTACGACGTCCAGCAGGGCGACTCTCGCTGCACCACCATAGTCCGCTACCGAGAATATCGCTGTTCTCGTGACGTATAGCGGCACCAGAGCAGCGAATTGCTTCACTTGTAAGTCGTTCGACTAACGCGTCAATGTCGATCTAAGTGAATCCAACTCGTCCAAACCCTCAGAAGAGAGCGTTGGTTTGGCCATTTTGAATCGCCTTGCAGGCTTTAGAGTAAGTGAAATAAGCTTGAGATAGCTGCAAACTCCACTGTACGGAACACGATTCAGGGATAACAGTGGGGCGAATTCATCACAGTTATCTGAAGTTTTGGACGAGATGGCTTAACTTACATCGACGTTGACGAGTCAGTAAAATATTCCCTTATTAAGATTGTGAATCCGGACTCCACAATTAGGCGTTTGGAGGTGAGCCCCGGCATCTGTGCAGTTTTTTTTTTTTTAGTTTTTTCCCAGCCAGCAATTTATAGTAAAACGGAGGAAACTATCTATAATCTCATAGTTGGTGAAACTCGAAAACTGATAAAGCTCGAACATAAGTAATTTGTAAAATTCATGAATTCATGAGTTAATGGGATAATTTGAAACTGATTATCCTTGAAATTTAATATCATTTAAAAGTGTTTAATCTTCAAATCTGGGCAGTGGCAAAATTTGGTTAATCTTAAATTTAATTAATTTTATTATTATTGTTAATAAATCACACCAGACTGGCGACGTAGGAACGGAGAAACTCCATGAGGTTAACATACCCCCACGCAACCAGCAGAGCGGGTGGAGAAAAAAAAATGAAAAAAAGAAGATCCGAGATCACAGAATAGCTCTGTGTACAGATCGTTTATAGCTGCCGATACCAGCACCAGGAAAGACAGCCATCAAGACCTTTCCAAACATCCACACACGATGGAAAAAACGAACGGGAATACTGGACCGTACGGTATCGTAACGGTTCCAAGGCAAACTCATGAAGAGCACTAGTCCGCCGAGTATACCTCACCCGAACAAATGGATCCGGAAGAAATGGAGACAGTGGATGACTGAGGCAGTTATAGATTTTATACAGAAAACAGACCCCACCAACTCTGCGACGATGCGCCAGATCCCAAGGCACAATACCCAGCATGAACGCTCATCGACGGACCACTTTGTCAAGCAAACACACATGGCAGTCGGCAGCAGAACTCCAGACTACAGAGCAGTACTCCAGAAGAGGGAAGACCAAGCAATTGAAGCAGCGACGTGTCAATTCTACCGAGCCAAACACCCTCCAAGTACGCCTCATAAGACCAATTTTCTGCGATGCACGTGAGGCAACCGAACAAATGTGGGGCTCAAACTTCAACTTTGGATCAAAAGTGACACCCAAGATTACCAAGTCATCAACCACAGGAAGTGATATACCATCCAGCATGATTGCAGGAAAAGGAGGTCCCACCGTACGCGACCTGGACACGAGCATAGTCTTAGTCTTGCCCGCATTTAGCCTCATCCCCCACATAGAACACCAGGAATTAATAATTTCCAAATCATGCTGAATAGATTCTAAAACCTCTAATCTATCACTAGGCTTATCACAACAGCCAGCAGAGTAACATCATCAGCGTAACCAACAAGTAAATTATTAACAAGATGAAACAGATCCGCCGTATATACAATGAACAACAAAGGGCCCAGAACACTACCCTGTGGGACNTACTGCGAGAAATGAACCCCCAATACCCATTAATCTCAGCTTATGGAGCAGCCCAAGGTGATTCACGCGATCAAAAGCAGCACTAAAGTCAAGCTGTACTAACCTTGCCTCATGACCCCCATCAAGAGCCAACTGCAACACATGAGATATGTGAAGCATGGCATCACAGGTTCCCAAGCCCTTTCCAAAACCATACTTTGTTGGGGGGAAGGACACCCTGCTTTTCAAGAAAGCAACCCAATCTCGACGCAACCAACCTCTCATAAATTTTCGACAAAACAGGTGTGATCGAGATGGGTCTATAATCAGAGGTACGGAATGAAACCGAGCCCTTCGGAACAGGCGTCTAACCTTGAAAAATCTCTCAATTCGATAAATCTCTTTGATTGAAATCTGTAAAACTATTAAATATCCCAAATTGATAAAACTGTAAAATTTATACAGCCCTAAAATTAATAAATCTGCAATGCTAATAAATATCTAAAATTGATGCAACTTATAGCATATAAAATTTCTCTCAGTGATGAAGCTCTGTAAGTGGTCATTTTTCAAAGTGGCAAATCTCTCAAAGTAGTAAATCTATCAAAGTTCTCCTCAGGACAGAGTGGCTGCAGAGTGCATACGACGCCTTGGAACTCCCTTACTACTTAGCGATATACTGGTTGATATTACTATAGCTGCTTGGCGTCATTTACCCACTTGCCAGGTACAAAACGTTCTGTGCATGCCAGTCTATCGACGCAGTATCTGCACTTCTTCAATTTCTGAAACACACCGTCGTATTGGCGCACGCTCAGAGAGAAATACAGTCAGATTCAAAACAAGAACTTTCACTACATGCGATGACCCCCATATCTTTTTGAATAACTTCTCGGTGCACTGCGAATATCGGTAAAACGTTACTATTGTTCAGCCAGACACAGAAACGCTGCTCGGTACCTCTGTCGCTTAACAATAGCAGAGAAAAGCCTCTCTGTTTGTAACAGCAGAGTAAGTCTACAACGCTTGGCTGTGTCCCTCACTTTGTTAGGCAGGCAATATTTCATGGCCGTCTCGGGCTTTATGCATGCAGAAACAGACTTTTTTCCTCGTAGTTTTGAAGTAACTTTTGGGCCAGGAGTGCCAAGAGCCGATGTTGAAGCAACGCTTCGGTCAAGGAACAATTCCGTTTTTCGCGTCCATGTCTCAAACTTCTACAACTTTTACAAACAATTGAAATTATCCGATATTTCGAGGCAAACGCCTAACTTTTACATTATTGTAATGCAGTAGATGTAATTCACGTGTCGCAACGTAAGAATTTGCAGTTTTTATGAAGGGAATTAAAAAAATCGCGGAAAATTTTCCACCAAGCCTCATTATACTTAAACAAACCTATATTGTATGTCTGCTTCTCCCTCCATTAGTAAGTTACCTAGTTAGTACAGCTGTAATGCTTTCGTCAGTATTAGAGTGGAAAATATTGGGGCAACCGTTAGGTATCCTGGATATGACTCGGGAGGGACACAGTTCATTTAACTACAGATGGTTTTGTACAGCTCTAAGCGAACACCCTGGAGCCGATTTCAGCCAATCAGTGACCCCCAGACTGACGTCAATTTCAGCCAATGAGCGATCGCTGTGTCACTATGCTGATGTAAATAAATGAGGCTGCGAGCGACGGCTTGTTGTACTACGGTACACAAGAAATACTTCTTCGTCAATTGTTTATCATTGGAACTATCCATACCCTTAATTACACAAGTAAAGGATATAATAGACCATAGATTTGATCTATTGTATAGCATCTTGATTTTCAGCGCCATAAAACGAACTGAGGAAATCATCCGAAAATATTTACCCAAGTTGAAGCGAATGCTCTGTGCGAAATACAATGTTTCGCATGTGTGAAAAAAGATAAAATTAAACAATTTTCATTCACCAAGAAAACTTTGCATTACAACAGGTTGTAAAGTAGATTGTCCTACACACATGAAAAGCACAATAAACTGCAACTGAACAATTTTACCAACGTTTATATAATAAACAATCTCAACACACCCTTCACCTCTCGCACAAACGACGCCATTACGGAAATTTCTCAAGATGCCTCTGTCTTGGGGTTACGTAGGATGCCCCGCTGCAAAAGGAGTGACGCTATTGGCTGATACATTTTTGTGTGACGTCACTTTGCTGCAATTGTAGGCTCTATTGTCTGACATAACTATCTGTAGTAAATGAACTGTGAGAGGGTTCAGTAGGAAAAGGAATGAAGTTCAAATTTGAGCAGCTCCTGCTTGCAGGTCTCAGGTAGAAGATTCACTGCATGACTTGGAACACTTTTCACCCCCTGTAGGCACGACACAGGTCCGCAGGCATTATAATTGAGGAGTAATTCTCTTGTTCCGTATAATTTCCCTAAGTTCCTTCAGTATTATCCAGGGCAAAATTAGGTTGATACGGACCTCAGATATTAATGAAGAATATTGCTTCATTTCTGTGGAGTTTCCGCAGGTTCCAGCAAGTATATTTTATTAATACTAACCAGAAACTGAGAAAATTCCGCAGAACACAAGCAGTGTTATTGAGTGATGTCTCAAACCTAATTTTTCCCTATCTTATACAGAAGGAACCTGTGGAAATTATACAGATCAAACTAATTGTTCCCAAATCATGATGCCCTTGGACCCTTATCATGCGTATGTACGTAGCGTGAAAAATAACCCAAGTCAAGCAGTGAATCTTTTACCTATAAACTTGGGAGCAGTAGCAGATGAAATTTGAGCTTGACTCTTTCTCCTAATGAACCCTCGCCAGCTTCTATCCAGGTTACGTAGTGGATGCTCAAAATTTCTCCCTATCTAATACTGATGAAAGCGCCACGGTCGTGCTAAGTAACTAAAGGAATAACTGAAGGAGGGACAAACAGAATTATGACACAGATCAGTACCATTTTATATCAATACTATAAAAATGCTAAAAAGCACTCAACACCAAGTCTGTGTTTCAAAGCAAAGGTCTACAATTTATATCTTCTTCACTCGCACACAAAACAATTACCATGCATCACACAGACAGCAGGGTTTTGGAAAATTTGATACTACGAACTTTTTGAAAATTTGTCACCAAACGCTTTGCGGTGATGCTCAAATGAGTTAACAGCTCATTCACATTAGTGAATCAACAGTACGTTGAAGTTGGCAAAATCACTCTGTGGAGCAGAGTGCAACACTTGACGCAAATACCTCCTTATATTGTTAAGACACTAAAATACTGGTTTCAAACTAAGACATGCTATGTGAAATGGGGAGCGGCAACGTCATCAGCGTTCGGCATGACTAATGCCATACGACAAGGGGGCTTACTCTCTCCAATTCTCTTTAACATCCTCATTGATAGCATCCACACCCATTTGAACGCAGCTGGAGTGGGGTGTCACATTAATGGTCACACAGTAAATGGGCTCACTTATGCTGATGATATGGTCCTTGCTTCTCCCATTCTAGTGGGCTACAAAAATTGGTCTCTATTTGTGAGAGCGAAGCCAGCAAACTGTGTATTGAATATAATATTGCTAAAATTGTATGTATATTAAACCTAGGAGAAGTAACCTGCCCTCCGATAAAGTCACTCGACTTAATGGTGTCGATCTCCCTTATGTAGACAGCTTCTTTTACCTGGGTCATAAAATCACCAATGATTTTCGTGAAAACCATGATATAGAGAAAGAAACGCGAAAGCTCTACGCAGTGGGCAACATGCTAATCAGAAAGTTTGGTCACTGTTCGGATGAGGTTAAATGCCAGCTCTTTCGAAGCTACTGCTATCCCCTGTACTGTAACTCGCTTTGGTGTAACTTTAAGCAGAAATCGATTGGACGCCTCGTGTTGCCTATAATGACATATTTCGGAGCCTGATGAATGTGCCGAGGTCAACTAGTGCAAATATGATATTTGCTCAGAAGTACACTGATTGTCTCAAAGTCAGGGCAATAAAATGCGCTCTGAGCCTCCAGCTGAGGATAGAAAAATCTGATAACGCCTTATTCAAGGTGATCCGTAATGGGCCTGGCTACAAACTATCTAACATGTATAGCCGATGGCAGCGTATACTATTTCCAAGCAGGGGCCAAACAATGGGCCGCAATGCAGTGAAGTTTGTAACGAAAGTATTACCTGATCATAGTATCTAATGTAACTATAGTATTAAGCTGTCTCCTGTGTATGTCCCTATGTGTACCTAATATAGCACATTATTATTATATGTATGCAGGAACGCAGCCAAACTCAAATTTAGCTTTGATAGTTTCCTCAATTCCACTCTCATTTGTAAATCCGTCCTACACTACCAAGCATGAGTTTACATTTTCACTGGAATAACAATGAAAGGAGCTAAGTACGAGGCTGTGAAGAGAAGAAATGTGACACCCATGCACTGAGGTGTTCCCACATTGGATCAACGTTGAAAGGAAGAACAAACAAGGAAAGAAGAAAAAGAAGACTACTAAGATCGTGAGTAAAATTTGAAGAGGAAGGCAGCAAAGCGAGCACAAACGCATTCTGTCCCGCAGGAATTTCATGGCTAGAGGGCTAAAGTAAGATAAAGGCTATCCCCAGCACCGGCTCCGCTTTACGTAGGATAAAAGAAACAGCGCAATTGAATTTTAAATTCACCAGAGAGAAACCAATCAGATTTGGAGACAATATTTCCATAGCTCGCACTACATAATTTTTCAAACAGCGCATTGCTTAACCCTTTGCTGCCAAGTGTCAACTTTTCTGAACTTTTCGAGTAACTCTCTTCTTTCAAGACACCTGATTTTGTGCCGTAGGTTTAAACGAACTCCTGCTAATTATCACAGCAGTATTAGGTATACCCAATAGTATGTAAATTTAACATAATTTTGATGTGTTCCAGACAGTAACGCTTGTGCATGTAAGGTCGGATTAAAGTACCTATTAGATTTCACGCTGATTACTGAAGCATTTGGCAAAGTGTAATTCATTTTTACCAAAACTGATTCTTAATTGAGCCCTTAAGAATTAAATCTCTGAAAGAAAGTTAGTCTCTGTGCCACCCAGGCAGTAGCTCCCGTTAATTTTTAATCATTAATGATGGGAGTGGCGTCTAAAATTTAACGTAGGCCAACAACAGGCATCGAATTGTAATTGCTTCAGTGAGATAGAGCAGGATCCTCTGCAGAGCTTAGAACGGCGCTACGGCAGACCTATTTGCTGTGTTTAGCTGCATCTTTCTGTAGTTCTGTAGCTTTCCCTGTGGTCTCTGTGGTTGAGGTTAAAAATATGTCAATAATTATGACAGTGCTTGTTAGCACAATACACTGCTCTTCCTTTATTATCGTAGAATTTCCTATGTTGATAACCACGCGTCAGCAATAGCCGACTTCTTCCCAAGACATTTTCGCAGTAATAAGCATCACGTCTCTGAATGATACCCTCAACTGCCTGTTTTTTTACCAATGAAAAATCTTAATCTATGCTATAAAAAAGTTTATCTACAATAATTACACTTCAGCTCTTACTAAGAACGCAAAACTAAGTCTCTCTAACTCATAAAATTACAGTGATACTAAGAGTACCTGTAAAGTCGTCGAAAAGAGAAGTCATGCTTCTGCGGCTAAGTCACTTTGAGACAACTCCAAATGAAAATATCTGCATGCATTGGTTCGTGATGCAGATCAATCCTTTCTAGGACCGAGACGAGTGTACGGCTGCAGTCAATCACAGATTGTCTGAGCTGTGGCGTCATTGATAGAAGGCCCATTCGATAACTGCCGACTCCCGGCCTTAAGGTCAGTAACCCGAAGTAGACTAGGGGTGTCATAATGCTGACGCTGCATTGCAGAGCACAAGACATCTATTCCTGACTTGGAGCAGAACCTCCACTTACGCCAAGAACGAGCTAGGCACCATGCAACTATTCTCAGTGAATCGCTCCAATACATCGGGCATGCACAGCGGGTAATCTCCAGCCCCAGTACTGTCGTATCCCTAAGATAGGAGAGCTAGAGACGAAGCGTGTACTGAAAATTATCGTACTATGCGATATTAATAAGCCCTGCGAAAGGTTGTTCATCCTTTTCCGCAGTCCGCTAAAGTGGTGCACTTTGGCTACATCACAAATGGATTTCACTCTTCACTTGCCTCGACACCGGGACAGCTCTCAAACTATGGATTGTTGCGCTTAGAAAGAAACTAATCATAAGCCTCTGCTTGAAATGAAATGCGCTGCAGGTAACGAAAACTTCAGCTAGCACAGCTGATCAGTCAAAACTAACAACAACATTAGGCATTTTATTCTTGGAAAAATGTGGTACGAAAAATGGATAGATTGCGTGAAGCTTAATTAATGTATTGTATCAGTACTTTTTTTTAATTAAGCAAGACTAAAAATTTTAAATGAAAATGAAACAGTTCAAAAGTAATTGACCCACAATCTACGGAGGGTGGCACTTGAGATAAATTATGATGCACTTAGATGCATCAAAATTACATGCATTTTTGTCCCAAAACCGAAACACGCAAGTGCGGCATAAAATAATGTGTATCATGATGATGCATATAGCGCCTTATGATGAACTTGGAACGAATTGCAGATGTACTTATGTGTTTCGGTTTGGTGACATAGCCGATGATGCACCAGAATGTATAAAAACAGGTAAAATAATTATTGATGCAGCTGAAGAGACGAAACTTTGAAAAAACAATAGCGATATGCGTGTTAGTATGTCCCTGACGCTTCACACGTGTAACAAAACTACAAAGCTTTTTTTCACTTTGTTTTTTGCCGAACTATGCTTTTTTTCTGACTGAAATATGTTTTTCTGTTTGCTTCGATGACACGCGAAACTAAGCCCTGAAACACCTACGTGTATCAAAAATTTTCTCAGGGCTCGCCTTAAACTCTCTAAGAGAAGGCAGTTTAGAACACGGGCTTCAGATGGGACCTTTCATTACCTCCGCCAAGGAAGTTACGTTTTCATCGAGTGTGTCTGTCTGTATCTTTATCCGTCTGCCTGTTGATTTGTCTGCATATCTGTCTATCACCACGATAAATAAAAAATGTTATAGAGAGATATTCTCAAATTTACAGGGATTGTTAGGTGTGTAAGGCGAAATAGATGATTAATTTTTGGTCAAGATCCGTTCATCCGTTTGCTTGGCTGTTTTTTTTTCTCAGCACTTAAAGGTTACCTACGGATTTTTATAAAAATTTACCTGCATTGTTAGGTAAATCAGGAAGAGTAAATAGCCAAGTATTTGTTACTATCTGTTCGTTTGTTTGTCTCTGTTTGATTTTATCTATGTCAGCTGAATAACTCAAACAGCTTTAAGGACATCTTTTTTTCACTCTTCCCAAGTCCTCTATATCGCACTAACATGATGGCAATAGCTCATAGAAGGCAGGGGCGCATATTCCGATGTTTATTTGGGAATGGGCCTATTGGTTCGTCTTCTGCCGCCTATCTAATTTAATCTTTATGAAATTTATAGGAAATATTAAAAGGCACAGATGATCAAACTTTGGTGATCATCGGTTCGTCTGCTAGTGCATTTGCCTAATGATTGGCAGTAACATAATTCACAGAGTTATCAACGGATTCTTATCAAATTTGTAGGATTCTTAGAAATTCTCTCAGACACAAATGACCAAGTTTTGGTGATGATAAAGAGGAAACAATAGTTTCTGAAGAAATTTGAATTTGTCGTTAACGTGGTCTTACTTGGCAGAGGTATCCGCTCTCAGAGAGCTCTAGTTCCTTCTGGGTTTTTGCAAACGTATAATGATCGTGAACTGATGAATTCTTTTTTGAATTGAGTAAATTTGATACTGGGCAAACTTTTCTTGCTATAGACCACACAATACATTTACTGCACACTGCAATCGCGCCTCTTACCAATGGGCCTGGAATCCAATTTACGTAAGTGCTAATAAAATGAGTTTCAATAATCACAGAGACCTCAAAAAATCTTAATTTCTTCGCCGTACCGTAAACAATGAATTTGACAAGTTTATTACGCACAAATATACATTACAATAACTAAATCTCTTTGAGTACTATATACGTACATTAATATATCTGCATAACCCATAGAGAAGTCGTGAAACTCTTTGGGTAACAAGTAGTAATAAGACTATAGCACAATTGCATAACATAATCTTTGTACCGGTTTTAAATGCGTCATCAGATATAGCATCTAATAGGTGTGTTGGAATTCGATTAACAAGTGATACTGTGTGGAAAATAGTTGAACGTTTCTTTACATCAACACGCACATTTGGAAGATTGAGGATGGAGCGTCTCATCTCGAAGTTTTGTTCGGGTATGAGTGACCCGTAATATTGTTGAAAGACAAGAGGAGGGTTATGTATGAGCGAACGAAAAAATATAGTAAGCGAATAGTTGCACATCTTGAAATTACAACATTTGTAAATCGCGGTACATATCACGATTTATCAACGGTATGTTATTTCGATCTCATTTAACGCGAAGTATTCACCTTAATATATTATTTTGTACAACTTCTAGTATACGAATGTAACAATGAGGGGCTGCACTCCAGATGATAATATTTTGAATTAACAAGGAATTAGCTAATGGATAATAAATTTGTTTCAACGAATCACGATTGATATAATTAGACACCGCATATGTTATACCGTGAACTTTACTAAGCTTTCGGCCTAACTCCTCAATGTGGACTTTGAAACTAAGTTCATCAACAAGAATAAAATCAAGGTGTCAAAACTGAAACAACCATTCCAATTCTTTACCGTTGAAATGAATTGTCGGTAAGTCAGGACGAGAACATGGAGTGAATAACATCAGCTTAGTTTTATCCACATGGGCAATCAATCTATTTTGAATTAACCATTGCCACATTTTACTTAAAATATGTTGAATATCAGTTATGGCTGAGAGAAAATTGCATTTATTAGTGTAGAACACCGCATAATCTGCAAACAGAACACACTCCATTTAAAGAGTAGTTATATCATTGATTAAAATGTTGAAGAGCAATGGTCCTAGCACGCTTCCTTGAGGGACTCCAATTTTAATGGGTAAAACTTGAGATTTAACAGCCTTACATACAGCATATTGGTCGCGATTCGATAAGTAGCTTCCCACTAATGCATTTGCTGTCACACGAATACCATAATGTTGATTTTTTTTTCAACATCAATTCTTTATCAACAGTATCAAAAGTTTTCCGCAAGACTGGAAAGAGGCAAACGCCATATGATTTTTTGTGAAAACACTTTAATATATCCGTCACCAGATGAAATATCGTCAAAGTAGTATTATATTTGGCACGAAACCCAATTTGTTGCCTGGAAATTACATTATGAGTAGCAGGGAATTCGGCTAATCTGGAGTGAAATAATTTTTCAAGTATTTCGTTGAACGTTGATATTGGTCTCAAATTAGCTACGTCATTTGGATTGCCAGACTTTAATATTTGTATAACACGAGCATGCTTCAGTACATCGGGGTTAGTGCCAGTTGCAAAACACAAGTTGAAAATACAACAAAGTGGATTAACTCCACAATTAATGACTCTCATGAGAAGAAAAGCTTGAAATTCGTCACAGTTACAACGTTTACCGCAGAATGATTTTAATATTTGTATTATTTCATAGGCATCAGTGGGCCTCATGACACAAGTGTCATGAACCTAATCAGTATAAACGGAGAAATTCACAGCTTGTCGAGGTAGGTCTTGTACCAGAGTCGTTGCAATAGAAGTTAAATAATTTTTGAAGAGGTTAGCTAATTCAGCATTTGCAATGGCATTCTTTTCATTTTTTTAACCGATTTTTCTGATATTTGCACATAAGATGTAGAATTAAAAAATATAAACATTTGGTTTGTGTAACTTTTTTCAGTTTAGGCCTTAGTTTTTTTCAGAAAATGAGATATTCTTTTTTTTTTTTTTCTCTTTTAATATATTTTAAAAAGTACGTAACATTCCTAACAACGCTAAGAGTATATTTTTTTCAATTTCGCTTTCGTTTTCTATGGACATGAGACTTTAGATGGGTTACCGAATAATTCATAAAATATGTAAATTTTCTTGATATTTCATATAATAAAAAAATAGAAGGAAATTTATAAAATATCTCTTAGTTTTGTAGGCAATCTTTCAAGGATTCCAAAACTGTCTTTGTTTTTAGTGTAAAAAACTCATCGACTTACGTTCTTTTTTATTCTGAAAAATCAAATTTTTCAGGGCGGCAAATTTTATGTTTTTCTGGATGAATTTTGTAAAAAAAAATGCGCTGTTTGCAGTAGAAATGCACTTGACATGTTTTATCCATAGTATATTTCCACCTAAAAATACCTTAAATTCGTCATTCACTAAAAAAATATGAAATAGCTATGTATTAGATGAATAAATATTGAAAGAGTCAATTTTTGACCCCTTTCGGACCCCCTTTGCGCCCCCTTTTTTTTCATATTCATTATCGGATCAATTTGCTGAAATTTGCACATAAGATGTAGAATTGAAAAAAAAAACATTTTGTTTAACTTTTTCAGTTTAGGCCTTAGTTCTTTTTTTCAGAAAATGAGATTTTCATTTTTTTTCTTTATTTTTTATAAATTTAAATAGAACGTAAGTCAATGAGTTTTTACGCTACACTAAAAACAAAGACAGTTTTGGAATCCTTCAAACATTTCTAACAACGCTACGAGGTTTTTTTTAATTTCCTTTTCGTTTTCTATTGACATGAGACTTTAGATGGGTTACCGAAGAATTCATAAAATATGTATATTTTCTTGATATTTCATATAATAAAAAAACTAAAATGAAATTGATAAAATCCTCTCTTACTTTTGTAGGGAATCTTTCAAGGATTCCAAAACTGTCTTTGTTTTTAGTGCAGCATAAACACTAATCGACTTACGTTCTTTTTTATTCTGAAAAATCAAATTTTTCCAGGCGGCAAATTTTATGTTTTTGTGGATGAATTTTGTAAAAAATGCGCTGTTTGCAGTAGAAATGCACTTGACATGTTTTATCTATAGTATATTTCCACTTACAAATACCTTACATTCGTAATTTACTAATAAAATATGAAATAGCTATGTATTAGATGAATAAATAATAAAAAAAAATGAATTTTTGACCTCCTCCGGAACCCCTTTGCCCTCCCCTTTTTTGGAGGGGTTCTAGTGCTGCTAGCCCCCTAAAAATTGGGGACATTATAGCCCCATACATGAGTACACTTTTTGAGCATAAAACAAAAAATTGAAAATTATGATCATTTTCCGTGAAAAGACCCCCTTAGCAGGGAATCTAATTTCACAATCATATATCTTCAGTAGGCGATATACTGTACAGTATATCATACCTTCAGATACGGAGAATGATTGAAAATTCATCATAATTTCTTGTAATATTAAAATGTTACAAAAAATTAGCTCATAGATACTACACGTAATGTACTTCAATATCACATACAATTGAGTTTTTTTTTTCCGATGACGGATGTGATGCAATAACTTCAGAAATTGATGTATGTAGAGCTTTCGGGGTCCTACGAATCACCCAAAGGAAATCAGAGCAACCCCAAGGAACCCAGAGGAGACGAAACACCTTAAAAATCTGAAAAATTCTCAACTAATAAAAACAAGTTCTAACTAATAACCAGGTTCTATACAGTGAAAACTACTTCTAACTAATAAAAACTAGTTCCAACTCATGAAAACTAGTTCCAACTCATGAAAACTAGTTATAATTAGTGAGAACTAGTTCTGAATAGTAGAAACTATTTCTAACTCGTGCAAACAAATTCTGACTAGTTTTCACCTGCTACAACTAGTTTTCACTAGTTAAAATCAGTTTTTGCTAATCAGAACTAGTTTTGTCCATCGCTTTAGTCCCCGAGGGAAGCCAAATAACTAAGATGTATGCAATGCCATTCATTCTGTGTATATTTATATACCAGGATCAGACTGCTCGCAACCATACATAGGTTGACAACCAAGAAAGACAGTGAGAAGAATGAAGCGATTATTTGTAGACAGTTTGGCCTCTTTTATTTACTTACTTTAACATCCTTGTTCCTTCTTACTAACGAAAAATACACCGCTTTCTGTGCTTCTTCGTCTATAGCAATTTATTTACTCACTGCACCATTATTCGTTTGCTTCGGAGCGTGAGCCTACACTCAGCAAAGGCACACAAGCAACAAATGAAGGTACACAAACTCTGCATCCTGTTATTTCTGCGTAACGCAAAAGTCCTCCCGGAAAAATTGCTCGGAGCAATGATAAAAGCCATTGCGCAAACGAGGAATGTTTTAATGAAAAGTTCGCAAGTCACTGAAGCGACTATTTAGCAAACTTCTTGATATGGAGCAAAAGTTTGGGGGTTGTGTTAGCAGCAGCGGTCTGACGTCGAGGCGCCAGCAATGTGATACAGCGGCCACGTTAAAACCTAAGTCTTTAAGCGTGCAACACATCGGTCTGCACCCATACACATCGTTCCAATCAACGGAGTGTGTATAATTGAGGAAGCTAGCAAGTCGCCCACTTGATCATGATGAGATGTGCTCCTATAACCTCCTAATATCTTATTTAAGCATCACTTCTCATAAGACTAGCACATTTTGTGTTCACCATTTGCGCACGTTAAACAGAAATGGATTAATGTAAGAGTTCATTAGTCCAGAGGGGACTCTGATCCAAACATTGCGAGTGAAACTCTGTATTTCATGTGTTGTCACGGGATGAGTATATGGTTACAATAGCGTTAATTTCATAAAAAAAAATAGTTATGGCATGTTTCAACTTTAGTTTTGCGGTCAATGAGTCGTGAGTTAGTAATTATTCGTGTACTGTTCGTTCTCCTTTCCAATCCCCAAATTTCTACTCTCATTTAGTGTTTCAGGGGGATAACGACCGAGAGTGAACACAGTTATTCTTGACATCCTGTGTCCCTTCGATTCGAGAAAAATATCTTATACTCTATCTGCTGCGGCTCTGCAAAGAATCTCAAACGCAGATATGTGATGTGTGTTCTGTAGATTTCGGTCCAGCGTCCATTTAAGCACAATACTTGAACTGACGTACGTCGGTACCTCCCAGATCGTGACCCACCACGTCCCACCTCAATGGATTTGGTGTGGTATACATCACATGAAATTAATTGCCAGGGGAAGTGAGATGCAATAGTGGGAGGGTGTTCAGAGCAACAGACGGTTGTGGATGAAACCAATTGGCACAGAGTTCGGTAACGTAATTCAATGCAACACCAATACTGCCGAAGGGTGGAAAGACAGTTACCCACACATGCAGACCGGAAACAAAACATCCTCGCGGATACTCAGCGTGAATGAGAAATAGCTATATTATCATTAATCTATATTAAAAATCTGGGTGTGCATGATCTATAGATAGGCACAAATATCAATGGATAAAAGCCTTAGAATTTAGTTGAAAAGCAAATTTAGAGTCGTCTGATCCAACTAAAGGTGTTGCAGAATAGGAATATCAAGCACTTGTAATTACTGTGCCCTCTTAAGACTAAAGGGGCGAGAGGGTTCTATTTGGAACTCTAAACGTTCATTTCAAGACCCAAACGTACCATACTATGTACAGAAAAGATGTGAGAGCTTCTTCGGGCTTAAGGACCTGTTTGAACGCAATGGTTCAGATTAGAATGGAACTGCTCTCAAGACCTAACGAGAGTTAAGGTAAATTTTGAGTTCCTTGGAGGCCCGACTCCCCGAAACATAAGAGGGCTTAGTTGAACTAGTCTTCAGAAGTTCAAATTATTGCTAAACTCCTGATATATTCAAAATTTGAAAGCCTGCAACATAAAAATGTCATGTTTTACGTGTAAAATCATGCAAATGTTTTCACCTCAGCTACAATCAGATGTAGACTGGCAAGGTCCGATTCACGCTACAGACCTGCAGTAGCAGCAGACTAAAGGTTCTGACATAGAGTCTTAAGGCCGCAAGTTCAAACCTCCCTACCAATTAATTAAGTAGGCAAGTCCTTCGCGGCGGTTGACGTGCTCAGTCAGCATCCGATCTGCCGGTCGCTGTGGGTTTACTGACCTTTGCCAGCAATGGGAGGATCGGGGTGAGGCAGATTATCGTATGAAGCTTTCCACCACTAGCGCCATAGCTTTAGACGACCTGTGCTCGACTGCAGCCGTATACTCCTCTGCAGCCTGTTGTTACCTTTATCTGCAGCACAAAGTAGTGAGTGAGGGTCTCCAAGTTGGGGATACGGTCAGGTTGACTTTACCTTTACTTTATCTCGATTAGCATAAAATTCGATTAGCCTAGCCGCTGGGCTGATATTGAGATCTTGATTAGCGTTACGGTTTGCTCTAACAGAAATATGTTCAATAATAATAAAGTTTGTTAACACAATTCCCAAGCACAATCGATACAAAACAAAAGATGAGGTACTAAGAAAATTAATCACTTTGGAACAGTATCACGCCTTCTTGGTAGCTCTTTTAGAGCTAATATTAATGTAACTATATTACAGACTTATCCAGAAAGATACTGTATTACCCTAGCTTATACTGTATCAAAAGATGACATTGAATATCCACAGCATACAGAATGCGAATTATTCACTGTATGCTCAATTTATTTCCTGGGGTACTTGGTCGGTCTTTCCTTCTCAATCTGAAGCCTCAGATAGGAGAACATTCATCTACTGAACGCCTAGCAAATGAGATATGAGGAATTCTAGCTTAAAACCCAATTTTCTGCGATGCACGTGAGGCAACCGAACGAATGTGGGGCTCAAACGTGCACTTTACATCAAAATTGACACCCAAGATTGCCAAGTCATCAACCACAGGAAGTGGTTGCACCATGAGTGCTGGCAAAAAGAGGTCCCACTGCACGCGACCTGGACACCAGCATGATCTTAGTCTTGCCCCCATTTAGTCTCATGCCCCACCTAGAACACCAGGAATCAATAATTTCCATATCATGCTGAATAGATTCTGAAATCTCTAATCTATCACTAGGCTTATCACAAACAGCCAGCAAAGTAACATCATCTGCGTAACCAACAAGTAAATTATTAACAAGATGAAACAGATCAGACGTATATACAATGAACAACAAAGGGCCCAGAACACTACCCCGTGGGACACCAGAAACCAAATCTAAAAACTCAATCCTCTTCCATCAACAACTACACATTGACGTCTGTCAGATAAAAATTGACTAATTTCCGCGAGAACTGAACCACCGATACCCATTAATATCAGCTTATGATGCAGCCCAAGGTGATTCACGCGATCAAAAGCAGCACTAAAGTCAAGCTGTACCAACCTTGCCTCATAACCCCTATCAAGAGCCAACTGCAACACATGAGAAATGTAAAGCAGAACATCACAGATTCCCAAGACCTTACGAAAACCATACTGTGCTGGGGGAAGGACACCCTGCTTTTCAAGAAATCAACCCAATCTCGACGCAACCAACCTCTCAATGATATTAAAGAGAAGCGGGTAGAGCAACCCTCCCTGCTTTATGCCATAAGTCGTTTCAAACCCTGAATGCATTGCAGTCCTCCATTTCACAAAACACTTCTGAGTTTGGAACCAATATTTTAGGGTTCTAACGATGTGATGGAGTATTTGTCTCTCGATCATACACTTGAAGAGCGAGTAGAGGTGAACACGGTCAAGTACAGCTTTAGCGTCTAGAAAACAAAGGTACGTGGGAGATCCACCGTCAATGAAGTGATTTGGCTTTGAAGCCAAACTGGTTATCCGCATTTATCATAATGGTGACAGGTGTTGCTCTACCCTATTAAAAATTTCAGCAGTCATTCCAGCGGCGCTGCGCAATTTTAAGCCGTACATACACCCGTGAACTCCGCAGTAATTGCGCAACGGCTGCGCAGTTATAACGGTTTTTCAAGGGTAGCAGCAAAGCAACAGATATGGTTTCAACATACAAAATTACCATTTTGCATAACAGATCAACAAGGTCTCAATTTGCATACGCCTTAAACACTTTGCATGCTAGTACAATGGAACAAAGCGATTAAACAAACGGTATATGAAACAAACAGTTAAAAAACTTTGTTCTTTGACAAATGATATATAAAAACTTACAGCAATAAGCATAAGAATGTTGCTACCCTTGAAAAGCGGACAAAACTGCCCAGATGTTGCACAATTACTGCGGAGTTCGCGGGTGTATGTGCGGCTTAAAATTGAGCAGCGCCGCTGGAATGACTGCTGAAATTTTTAATAGGGTAGCACAAGTTCTACTACTTCTATTACTACGAAAATTGCTTTTGTCTGTTACACATTTGGCTTTGCTTTTAACTATTGGTGATTTTATAACCTTCATCAGATCGTCCGGGAGGAAACCCAAAGTAAAACACCTGGTGAGAAAAATTGCAAGAGTTGTAACCAGCCTTGAGGGACTATATTTATATGCTTCAGCAGGGATATGGCCCGCCCCTGATGCATTGTTATTTTTTAATTTTGTGAGTGCCGATGAACCTCATCTACAAACACGGTGCACTGTTCATTAGGTGAAGCCAAATTATCAAGAATGATGTCAACAAAGCCCTTATGAATATTATCAGTAAAGCTGTTCTTGACACCACTACAGTGAGTTTTCCATAATTCAGCAAAGTTTCTCTCTCCATTGATACCATTCACTGACTGAGAAACAGTGTGAGCTTTCGGCTTTAATTTTTTATTTCTTTCCAGAAAGCAATGGATTTATTTCAGGTAAGCTTGTTGGAGTTTTTTTTCTGCTCTGATCTCATTTTCTCGCCTACGCACTTGCTTGAGTGCAATGCGACACAGATTGTGCAGCGTATTTTTGTTTGCCACATACAGTGGTCAAAGAACTATTTAAGGATGAATTGAAATAACAAACTGAAGCAATATTTTTTGAAAGTAGTGGACCCGTGCATGAAATAATTAAAGCAATAATCGATATGTTTGCTCTCTTCTCTGACTTGACGTTTCCACATTTTCCCGCTCACGTTTATTAGCAACTCTTAATCCCTTCCGTTACCTGTCCACTGGCTTCTCCATTTTGTATTTCGTTGCGATTGCTAACTTAAATATAAGGAAAACAATTAAAGGATTCGGTTTGGAGCTGTGATAAAAAAATGTTATGAGGGCAAAAATGGAGAATTCAGTTCTATAGTATTGTCAGGAATGTTTCAAGGAATCCTAAACTGCCATTGTTTTTATTTTAGCGTGAAAGCTCATCAAATTCTAGTCGTTTGAAATTTCCAAGCTGTGCATATGTATTTATATATGAATCCCCATTATCTCAAAAACTAAGGCATAACATCGAAAAAGTTGATTGAACAAAATGTGTTTCCTTTTCAAAAATCCATATTCTGGGCAAGTTTCAGAACAATCAGTCCACAATTGATTTTGTGCCTCTCATGCCCCCCCCCCCCCCCCCCCCCCCCCCCCCCCCC
>LQNS02278087.1:186179-226477 GCA_001587735.2 Parhyale hawaiensis
CCCCCCCCAAAAGTGTACCCGCTGCGAAAGTTCTACCCGACTTTTTCAAAGCCCTCATCATGTGGAATATGAAACTACATGGTAGAGCCGTGAAAGAGAAATGTACACACTACACAGGCACCTCCCTAAAGCCTAGACTATTTGGAATTGATCAAACGTTGAGCAGCACTAAGAAAATGCACTTCAATCAAAACAATTTACCGGAAATACTTAGGGAAACCAACCGATCGATAGTTCAACCTTAAGCTTTGAAATGTGATTGTAATGTAAATTTAATAGAAAAAGGCATCTGTTGTGTGTGAAGTTTTAACTACTACGAAGAACTTCAGCTGAAGAAAGCATCAGTGAAATTGACTGTGCACAAATGGAATGAAAACTCCCGCCAAGACTGAGCCTCTATAACTACTTCGAAGAAATTTACTGAAAAATATGCTATATAACTGATGCCAGACAGGATCAAAAACTGTATCAAAGATACCACCTCTCATCTACTACGCTCACAAGAAGAATCATCATCGCCATGCCAAAAATTACTAAGCAAAGCGATATTCAGACAATGCAGTACTTCCACATTTGACTATATATTGCAGAAGCTTCATTTGCCACCGTAATTCCAGGGGCTGAAATTTCATAGTATCTCGACTTGTTTATCAGTGGATGAATTTCCTCCTTTCTAACTCCTTAACAGCGTGACGGAGGGGACGACCAAGTAAAAGGCAAGCCAACTCCAGCGAACAACTGTATATAGTGAATAAAAGCCGTCGTGCATTTATTAATTTATGATTGTATACTAGTGAACCCATGCGTGAAAAAATTCATACAATAATCGATATGCTTACTTAAGCCAGGCCGGAGCCGAAAGACTCGGAAGAGTTGGGCCGGAGGCCTTGGACCTAGTTAAGTGACTCATTATTGTGGAGGTTTCTTTTGAGGGTTTGCGACGTTCTTCTGGGACGTCTTCTTCTTCTTCATTCCGTGCGGCTTCCATAGTGAGAGGCAGAGTAAACGCTTGAGTAAAACACTGCAATAAACTTGAATGCAACTCCAGTCAGCTTATACGCTGTGTGAGCGTACAGTAGTCATGATATTTTTCTTAAGAAGCAGGTACGAAATAATAGATAAATATACGAAGCGTTTTACTATATTAGGGTGATAGAAGTGCTGAAGTTTTGGCCCATGTTTCTCAAGAAGCTGACACCTAATAAATCGCAATATTTTAGCATGACTAGCAGTATCATGGCTACGTAACGCTCACGGTGCAGAAGACACGATAATTTCTTCCAGCTTGCTGTCTTTCTTTGACGGAGCAGTTTTTGTTTCAAAAGAAAGACATAGATGCACTGAAGACTCTTCCTTTAGCAAATCTGACTCTGCAGTTGCGTGTGCATGCACGGCGCCGTGGCTGAACTGCATTCCTCAGAGATGAGAGGGGGGGGGTAGGGATATCGGGTCATTTGTTCCTTCCGTCAAATTGCCGCCATAGTTCTTGGTGACCCGAGTTCGACTGCAACTACACTTACTCATCTTGGGCCAGTGGGCCTATACCCGCAGCACAAACCAGTGCATGTGGGTTTCCCACGTGAGGGTGTGGTCTAAGTTGACTTTACTTCCACCTTTGCCTTCGGTAAATAGGGTACGCAGTGGAAAATTTAATTTAATGCAGAGCTGCTTGCTAGCCCAGGTAGCAAACTTTGTTATATTAATATTAGAATAATGTTATAATGACATTATTAATATTATTTTAATATTATTCTAATATTAATATAACAAAGTTTGCTACCTGGGTAATGTTAAGATTTTTATTCAAGTCGTCCAAAGTGGAGACGATCGTGCTACTCTGATGAATTGAAAAAAAAATGAGCACTCATCTCTTATGATAATTTCATTTGGCCGTTGTAGCATATCCTTCAGATGCAGATGAGAAAGGAAAGTATGTTATATGAGGGCGGGTCTTCACAAATGCCTAGCGGTCACTTTCGACAGCGCGAGTACTCTAGTCAGTGCATAGATATGTTTATATATTTAGATGCTTCGTGTCACACTCTTAACGAAACAGATAGATGAGAAATGGTCATGTTGCAAATTTTTGTAATCATGTTGCTTCGTGATGGATATCGATAAGTAAAAATAAGACAAGATTGTAGAAGATGGCCAAAGCTTGAATTCCTTCCCTCTTAATTGAATGCACTTATGGTTCAGCCAACGCTAATATTCAAATATTAAAGATATTTACAACTTTTCTTAGCACTGCCATGGAGGTTGATTTTCATATTACCTTCTATATATATTGAGTTTATATGCTCTCAGTTCATGACGTACTTATTGAGTAGGTGTTGGTTCGATGAAGCATAGGAGAAGCGACTTTTCAAGGTGTACTAGACTCAGTAGTTATTCTTTCCAGTTTTCTTTCTTTCATGTAGTTATCGCTTAAACGCGAAAATCTCAAAGTACTATTCACTCATACCGGAAAGGGAATACGAGGCGAATAATTAAATTAAATTCAGTGATGTTTTACTGCTTGTGAATTTTTTTCATGTCATCTAAGAAAAGGAAGAGCTGTACTGCTCAGATAGTTATTTAAACAGAGAGCACTCATTTCTTATAACAATTTGAGTTGGCTGTAGTAGCGTATTTTTCAGAAGCTTATTAGTAACGAAAGTATGATTCGTTAGGAAGGTCAGGAAGGGAAATCTAGTTGCTTTCATATGAATGTATTTTTAGCAAGAGTAAGATCTTTAGTGTTTAGTTTATTGAACTAATATCGTGGGTCTTCTTCATCTATAAAAAAGTAAGAAAATATGAATATTATGGCCAGAACCTCACAATGAAAGATAGACAAATGTTACCAAATATGTAGTCTATGCACCGTGCTGCACACTTCATTTGAATGCGGGACAAGTATTTCGGCTTAAAAGTACTTCAAAAGATAAATTAACTAGTTGTTACTACTATCGTGGGTTGCAGTGTAATATAAGGCAGCTCCGAGTTTAATAACCCATAGGGACTCGAGGATGCGCAAAGCCTCTTTGTTTGAGGCGCTCGCCAGCATGTTGCATGGCTCACAGTGACTGGGGCGCTGCAGATGGCATCTCGGAGGAAAGCGCAGAGGAAGCAAAAGGAAGACCGGTGCCGCACCTGCGGCCAGCGTGCTGGGCGACTCTTGCCATTAGGGGGCGGCAGGAAGAATCTATACAAGACATAATGGCATTCACAACGTGAACAACGGTATTGATGCTCCAAAGCAGAGATACAATAGTGCTCGTGGTACTGACAGAATATTACGATCAGTACTCTAAACTGTCGGTAGGTTTACTGTTTGTCGCTTCATGTAATAATTTTCACATACTAAGCAACTCTCCTCCAACTAAATTAAACACTAATGAAGTTATAGGACAGGTTCCTGCTCAACACGCATGTCCAAGGGCTTTGCGTGACCAAGGTAATGTGAATTACACGGTAGCGGATACTCTTAATTACAGCTTCTTCCAAATGAGAAAATCCAGTCGTGATGAGTGGGGCCCAGCTGCACAGAAAGCTGCAAATACTTTTCCTTAACACAACCAAATACGGACCAAGAAGGAGCAGAATATAAAATAGCTAAAGGGATGCAGCCACTCCAATGCGCTATGTTGTACAGAGTGAAGTTGAAATGCGAGCAGTAGTAAATGATATTGTACTTTCATGCCAACACGATGAACAAGAGCGCGACGGCTATCACGGTCAGTCTGAGCGTCGAAACGAGAGACACGTGTTATGGCACACAATTTGAAATAAATGCACAAATGGCGATGAACAAGTAGTCAAGGTAAAACATTCCATGGTGCAGCACTGAGAGGGTAAGACGGATTACATGTGGTTCTCCAAACTTCAATACCATCAGCAAAAACTCAGTATATGGTGCATTTTGTATGGCTACGAGTAGCTCAATGACACGAACTCGTGGATGCTGTGGCATGGTTGCATATGCGAATTCAGTGCTGAGGTCCATTGAAGTAATAAGGCACATTCTTTACGCAACTGTAATGATGAGAACTGCACCCACAACGGTCATACATTTGCGAATAGCAATTTTCGTGGTGATATAATGGCAACAAAGGGGGCTGCCCGTAGGAGAAAACGCTGTGTAAATTTATATATAACTGAGTTGAGCAGTTCAGTTTACGCTTGTATCTTCCTACAGTGTATTTGCAGAATAATGGTAGCGTTATTTTGGATTGTATTTATGTTTAAGTGGTTATAATCAACTTAATTACAAGCACTTGTCACCGGTCTGTAATTTACGCATTGGTGAGTTGACTTATCATAGGTCACAATGAATCTTCTAGATTGTAATTAAGTAGTAAGGTAAAAATAACTAAAGTCCTAACTTCACCTAACATTTTACATATCATCTGTACATATCTGAGCCAGTGGTAACAGGAAGCTCTCCAGTGTGTCATTAAATGTGCTCATTTAATGCCGGTATCTTGGGAAGGTGAGCAATGTCTGCTTCAAACTTTGATTGCAGAGCGTGTCGAATACGGCGAGAGCAGGAAGGGGCCTTGATAATACCATGAGCGGGATGATGTACCCACGATGCACTGAGTAGATACTGTTTTGACAGCAGCCCCGGACTGTCGTCGACTGGTAGGGTTGAGGTCTTCTGATGGAGGTGATGCGGCGAAGCCATGCGGTGGGACCCAGTGACTATAGGCAGGGCTACATTCTATTCCGCCTGCAGCTTTCTCACGGCGGTTCTACAGACATTAGGAAACCAAACCGGGGCTGGGCAAGGCATGGCGTTTCTAATAAGGATTCAATATGTCAGTAATGTCTCTTTCTGTTGTCTCCATCTTGCGCCAGACAACGTGGCAAGAAGGGTTAATTGAGGACAAGATGAATTTTTTATTGATGTATTTTGAGGACAAAACATATAGCAGGATATTGATAGTAGCTCAAAATTGAGTTATCTAATTGTTATGGCCGTATGGAGCAATCCACTCCTGCGATGACCCCGTCTAAATTTAAAGCAGAGCAGACCCGAGGATGGCAATCATGCAGAGCCTCAGACAGGTGTTGCTCTCTAAAATGCGGGAATGACTGAATGAACTGTCGCCAGATCGGGCTCAGCACGACATCCCGTCATCCAATACGAATTTTCCTTCTAGAAGATGCATCCATCTTCGTACAAGTATTATTCACCACTCTGAGCATTTCATAGGCAAGAGCTTCTTCCGAACACACTTCCTGCGAATTTTCATGTCTAACCGCCTCTCGTGCACAGCTTGCAAACTTGTATGACATTAAAACAACAAGTAATTTTTAAGACGAATGAGTCCTCTTCCCCTGGTTAAACAAATTCGAGATTCACTGATTGTAACTCCTACCCCCCCCCCCAATCATCGGTGCTAGTCTCAAAATGTAAACTCTGGGTTCCACTCACCGAAGCCAAACTTGACCCCTGTCTGTACGGGAAGGTTCACACAAAGCCCACTAGGAATTTTCAGCCATTCGCTTGGCAGTTGTAATGGTCTCTATGTTTTATAAAAGAAGACTGTTCTCTAGGTTCCAGATATTCTGAGTGCATTTATGTATGGTAATATAGAAATCGTGACCAGTCTACAGTGACTGGCCGTGGTAGTTAGCTACCCTACCTCTGCGGACGGTAGCTGGTATCACTCTCGGGCCGTCTAACTTGAGCTATGCAGCCTGTACTGGCTGGCCGTTGTGGCTAGCAGTCTGGGCTAGCTTAAGGATCACTCCTCACGTGCCAAAGTTATGCAGAATCTGGATAGACCGAGAGTGCTGCCAGTTCCGTAGTAGATCCGCTAAGGCTTTAACGGAAATATCCTGGGATGACCTAGGGGTACTGTCTACGCGATAATCAGTCCATTAAGGCTACATACACGTTCGTGTTCCTTGCCGTATGCTACACTGCGACAGTGAATTTCACTCAGTCGAAACTCGTCTGTCGGAAAATGTATAGCTTTTTAGAGTACAAGCACCGTCAATAATGTCAGTGAGGCATTTGTAATGACCCTTTTTCACTGATTATACTTAGGTACTACTACGTTTCTGAAGTATACGCAACAACAGCCAACTCAGACTGTCTTTAGACATGAGTGCTCTCTGTTTCAATAATTTATCTGAGCAGCACTTTCCCTCTTTTCCTCAGATGACATGCAGAAAAAAATATTGATAATAAAAGAAGCTCATTTTAGCAAGTAGTGATGCATCACTGAATTTAATTAAATTCCAAGTCGCGTATCATGTGCACACCAAGATACAACTAAAGTGCAGCAGAATTTCGCGATCAACTGCTTCGTCAAAGTAAGAAAGAAAGAATGGAAGCAAGCTCGAAAAAATTATTGTTCATCTGTACTTCGATGATCTACTCAATTTGTACGTCGTGAACTGAGAACAACGATAAATTTGATCTATAAAGAAACTAACAGAATGAAAATTCATGAGAGCGGAAAGAAAAAATACAAATATCTTCATTGTTTAGATTTCAACGTTGGCTGAGCAAGAATCGCATTCAGTTATAAGGATAAGACTCCATTCAACATGTTTTTTTTTTTTTTAATTATGTTGGCCAGAAATTCTGCCATGAGTGTCACACCAATGCTTTTCATACTACTGTTTCGGGTTGACAGCCAAGAACTTTGAAGCTACGATTCACTTACAAGAAGGTCAACACTTTTAAGTTTTCTCAGTGTATTATAAGAAACTGTATTTAAATCTATTTTCCATGAATAACGGTCTAAGCTCGACCCTCTTGTCCCAGATACTTTGTAATTTTAATACAGGAAGTCCTCGATATTGACCTGAAGTTTGTCGCAATCAGCATTTTTTGGGTTACCGGTGCTACATTGCTTAACACCGGTGACCCAGCCAGTCGCCACTCGTGTCGCAAACATAGCTCAAAAGACGACTGCGACATGGATTACGGCGATGTAGGTCACCTAGCACAAACGTTTAATTTGAATAAAAGGAGCACTAAATTCATTCAAAAACGTAACAAATAAACACCTTACACTAAAATAAGGACTGTAAACAGGTATGTACCTGGATTTTTCAATGAGAAAATTTAAAATTAAACGAAATTTAAAAATTTTTGAGCTTACTTCGATTGTCGCTAGATTGCGTTCTCACCGGTTACAGTAACCCTTTTTCACGTTGTGGTAGCCCGGATTTGGCATGATTGCGACACATCCTAGAGTTGCGTGCTGGAATGAGGCTGAGCAGATCAAGTCCGGTCTAGTAAAAACAAGCATCGGTTCCTGAGGGCCTGCGTGTTGCAGTCAAACTGCTGGTAACACGTGTGCTACCCCACATCCAATAAAATTGAGGTTAGGTGCCACCTACGACAACCACAACATTTATAGAGCTTGAGTTTAGTAAAACCGCCTTCGTTTTCAAACATTGCCTTTGCTTGCAAGCATCGCGATCAACTGATATACGAAAGTGAAGAGATTATCCCATGAGTGATGTATGTTTGGCCTGTTGCCGGTTTTTCACACATTTTTGTTTAAAAAAAGCCCGATTAAAGATCTGCCAGCAGTTTCAAAGAGTGAGTTCTTTGCTTATTCAGCTGACATTGCGTCGTTTTCATCCCATATTTTTTGAGCGAAGCTGCGTTACATCACAACTCGAAGCAACACGTTTTAGACGTTCACTACACCACTATTCTATCCGTGCTTTCTGATTATTGAGTGAATGAAAGAAAACAAATTGTTTTAATGAAATACTGCTTTATTGTTATTGATTCTCAAATTATGAAAGCAGAAAAAAAATTCAATGATGATAAACTTTGCATATGATCACAGACGGTGTTTAATAAACTAAATAAATTGAGTCAGATAAAGGGTACGCGTGGACGTAGAACGCTTCTTGGAAATTGGCACTGGCGTTGCAGGAAAAATGAGACAATTCAAAACCAAGGTCGCAAAGTGGCTAAATCAAATACCTGGAACTAAAAAAAATTAGAGTTAATCGAAACCGGTGTAAAACAGTCCGGCCTAAAGCAAGGACTTCCTATATGTTGAGTGAGCTAGGCGACTGCAAAAGAGCCTGAAATCAATAGCTGCAAATTTTCAGCTCGTACAGCATGAGCTTAATTCCGTATCTCAAAAGCATAGCATGGGCCTCCTAACCAAGAACAGAAAGGCTTGTCTTGCAAGCTGTGCTTCAATGGACGGCACTGATGAAAGCTCCGAACAGCTGAAGAACGCTCGCGCGATAGTCCGTTTTTGAGCGAAGCGTTTCAGTTTTTCACAATGATAACCGACATTCAATAGACGGAGTCCGAGCGCCAGAAAAGTGATATTAAGATCGATGGGATCCCTCGTCTCACTTTTAACGGACAGTCACAACGCGGAATTGAGGGGCAAACCAGGGATGTGATTAATTTGCATAATGGTAAGCAAATGGCAATTACCATCAATCGTGAACTGTAGTGAATGACAATGAGCACCGAGAGAATTGCCTTCAACTTTGTTATAGTAAAAAGTTAGGGAATTTAACATATAGAATAGCTATTGTAGAAAATATTTTGTATTAAATTACCTATAGAATAATACAACTAATAATGCAGCAAAGTTACTCCAGCTTATAGGAATGCCATGTGTCTGGCTTTGCCCAATACTGCCTGAAAAAAGGCGAGTGCTGAGAAGTTAGATCTACTGATCGAAAATTACGTAATTTTTATATGCACTTTCGACCTGTCACGGTAGATCACTGAAATATGGTGCCACCTCACTAAATCAAAAGGCTTAGAAACCTAACCCCCTGGAACTAGAATTCACTTTTGTAGTCTGTATGGTACTATGTGGAAGAGGAACTCTAACGTTATGAAATAACGTGAAGAATTTATCTCGGTTCTTATCATTGTCCTGGCTTTGCGGAACTGATTTTACTAAAAAAAAAAAAACAATACACCAACCGGTTTCTTTGTATATCGATTTCTCTTTCTGCGAATACAATATAGTATCTAGCATTACTGTTATTTGATTCATAAATAATTTCCGATTTTATTATGTTAGCTTCTGATCCATTATGACTTTGTGGGTCACAACCAAACGCTAAACGCAAACTTCTATGCTGGGCAGTTGCAGCGTGTGGATGAACATCTGAGAAATAAAGTTACATCATTTGTCAACAGAAAGACAATCATCCTCCTTCACGAAACGCAAAACCACGAGCAAAAGTGACGCAAAAAATGCTTTGCAACTCGGGTGGAGAATACTACCCTATCCACCATATTTCTCTGACCTTGCCCTCGACTGATTGTTTTATCGCTTTAAGTCTTTTCAGAACGTTCCTCAAGGTAAAAAATATACTGAAGACAATCATGTGAACGTACATCTAAAGCTTTCTTCAACGGATACAGTCTTGATTATGCTCTGATGGCATTACAAAGTTACTTGGCAAATGGGAAAAGGTTACTGAAAACAATGGTAAATACACAATAGCCTAGAATAAAACTTGTTAATTTGCTTGGTTATCAAAATAGTAAATGAGATGTCGACTAACCAATAAAATTTAACATCTCCGGACAACAGCAAAAAATTAAAATTCTTATCTATCCCTATAAATAAAAAATTTCTTTATTTAAATATAGTGGGGAGCATAGCTGTTGTCGGGGAAAGTTTAAAAAGGGATTGAACAAAGCTACGTGAAGGGAGTGGATGCCACCTTTTGTGCAGTCAGCTGATGCGGGACTAGTTTTGGACTGTATGAAGCGGTACAGCTGAGGTCATAATGTTACGGCTGGGTCTTGTTCTGTGGATGAAGAGGGACTCTAATGATATCAGCTCGATTGGATTAGAAGAGTCTATGAATGAGATGTCATTCATACTGATTGGATGGTTGTTTTGCTCAGCATGTAGGCGGGAAGCAGAATGTGAGGGTTTTACAAGTAGTAAACCGGTTTGACAAAATAAACCTAAATGTTAGGTAATATGGGCTTTCAAATGTTATCCAGTGCTACCAATGTACCAAACATTGCATCCTCTGCTCTGGAAACGGTAGATAACACTTCAAAATTTTGATTATCTGATGATGGGAGGTTTCTTTCCCGACATGTTAAATTTTATTGGTTAGTCTACATCATATTTATTACTT
The DNA here is from genome assembly GCA_001587735.2 of Parhyale hawaiensis. Taxonomy (NCBI): domain Eukaryota; kingdom Metazoa; phylum Arthropoda; class Malacostraca; order Amphipoda; family Hyalidae; genus Parhyale; species Parhyale hawaiensis. The sequence goes on from LQNS02278087.1 coordinate 196,284, forward strand.
TGATAATCACCCCAGTTTGAGTTTCTCAATTTGGTTTCTATTAAATATTAAATGAAACATAATAAAACGGAAATTATTCATGTATCGAACTAATACTTTAGTTTTCATACAATATATATGGTGTACATATATACCTACAAACATTGCATATACGCAACAACAGCCAACTCAAACAGTCTTTAGACATGAGTGCTCTCTGCATATATTTACAAATATATATTTAGACTAGGATATATATTACATACATGGCATATAGCAAGATGTGCAACTATGTAAAAAGAAGTTGATGTCTGCTTTTTGTAGTGTAAAATGTATTTTGAGGTTACTTCTCAATGTCTCTTTGTACTCTTAGAGACGACCCTTGAGTATGATACTCTGATCCTCTGTTATTACTTAGAGGTCCTCATGATCGACTTCTCTCGTTGGGACGTAGGGTTCGTCGTCTGGAATAGAGTTTAAGGAACTCTTTCCAATTCTTAGTGGTAAGTAAACGACGTCACTTCACACTACTAATATTTTATTTCACACAACTTAGAGAGATACTGATACAGTTAACGCAGTATACAGGAAGTCTAGGCGATCCTACTAGTTCTTGCTTCTAGATGAGAAGTCTAGTTAGAATGCAGTTAACGCAGTATATGGGAAGTCTATGGCTAGTCGACTGACCTTCATCGCAAGGGCCGTCTATTCGAAAAGCCTTCTTCTGCCCGATCCTGAGGTTTAAATACCTTGCGAGCAGGGGCAGCGAAGCCAAAAACAAGTGTAGCCTCACAATTGTTCCGCATTCAATTCGTGTTCTGCTTTTATTCCGCTGTCAAATACTTCAAGTTTATTTTGGCTTTTAGACTAGCTCGTTATGTACTTGCCGCTTACAAGCAAACATATCGGTGACAAAGCGTGTCTTCTCAATTACCCTCTATCTCCGAAATTTCTTTCGACGATTGACAACACTCACTTGGCTAGTAGTTAGCCCTTTATTCAGCTACTGTCATCGCGAATCATTTTTGTTACCCGCGCAATCTTTCGTCGACTGCAACATTTGCTAGTAAATTGGCTCTCTATTCAGTTGCTGTTGGCGCGGATCTTTATTAGTACTTGCACACTCTTCTATGCAGCTGTTACTGACAGATTAATTACCTACTCCTCTTCTGGAGGGAGACGATCTCAGGTACAGAACGTACGCCACAATCCCTGTACTGTAGTAGGATTGCGGTGATTCCATGTATTAGGATTGCGATGATATGATATGATTATCATATATGCGATGTTACAATATAAAAATTATGGGATATTATCTAAGCATGTTATATATTGAATCCAATCCATACTACACTCAAATGAATTCAAACTCGCTCGCTCAACAATATGGAATATTGAACTCCCTCGTATTAAAGCTCGTCGTTCAACATTCCATCACTAATGTAATAATATGGAATACTCCAATAAACTACGACAGTCAACAGAGGAAACTGCAGCAGTCAAAAAGTTCCTGGTTTTAGTAGTTACACTTTGTACAATCAAAATTTCAATGCCGTCTGCCATCCTACCCAGAAATCAATATCTTGCTATGCATGCTAAGTGCTGTCAATTTTTATGCCCTCTGTGTAGTTGACACGAGCCGGTTCTCTTGAGCTCCAGTTCTGGAAATGAAAGCCATTGCTTATGAACAGCCCATGCAGGCCTGAACGTGCAATCTTTCAGGTCAAATTTCTCATCCTATGCCGAATAAATTTAATACGCAACCCAACACCATCGCATCCCTGCAAGTCGCTCTTTGCCAAGATCACTCCCACTGATAAGAAAGAGTGCCAGCATAAAATAATTCCCGCGCGCGAAGCCACTGATGAGCTGCTGGCTCAAGTTCGCGAGATCACACGCGCCAAGACACTTACTCTGCTGCAAGTTCCAGCGATTGTGTAAGAAAACAAGGAATCAGTTTGTGTCGGCAACGTCACTGCACCGGTGAAATTTATTCACCCTCCAGGGCGTGATTTACACAACATAAGCCTCCCAAGCAATTTGGGTGGGTACGTTTTACAAATTTGCAAGGGAGCCTAGGTACATACTTTCCATGCCCGCCCCTGTATGTTAAAATAGCAACGCTCACCTAACATATTGAGCAAGATTATTTCACTGTATAGCAGGCCACTTATTCCAGTGCCAATATAATGCAAAGTTAAATGTATATACAACTATAGACTATGTATATATCGACGTAAATGTGACAAAAAAATTATATAAATATAATATATACAGTAGTAGCTAATATATAGGAAATGGATCTTTAGATACTTATTATCTTAAATGCTTTATGTATGTACATTTTTAAAAATTCCACGAAATATACTGATAACATATATGTATAAATTACATGTAAGGGCATAAATTTGTCTCTAACTGTAAATAAATGTACAACTAGAAAAAAAAACACATTTTGCCCTTGCCTAAAGTAACGGGCATGGAGAAGCTCTATAACTGAACAATTGCTCCGAACTGACATGCCCTATGGGTAATCCAAATACGAGGAGAGCAACTAGACAAACCGACAGTGTTTTTGTTTTCTGGATTTTGCGTCAAGTTTGATGAAGATGCTTCAATTAAGCGTCTTCAGGAGTTTCATTCTTTACAGAAGTTGCCTTAAAAATGATACAGGCTCGTTTACTTTCGACGTTTTTTTGGTCGATTCATCACCAAGTCTGGACTTGTTGCCAACTTCCAAATAAGTTCCTGCGCGCTCGGTAGCAGCAGCAGCACTAATGCTCACCTCGGCCGGAGCATCATTTGTTTCCGAAGCAGTTAGGGCAACACCTAATTGTGAGCTTCCTGGCGACTTGTTTCCCTACTTCGGATCCCGGCCAGGTCTCCCTCGGTATTGCGAACTAACTTTCTGCTGCCACAGTGCGGCTGGTCGCAATTACTTGCACATAATTAAGGTTTATTATAGTGATTTCTATAATTTTTATTATTTGATTTTTGTCTTTTTTTTTAAATTCATGGTTGGTGCAGTCAGGCTTCGATTGAAATTTGAGGATGTATATTTAAAAAGCAAAAGTAAAACATATTTATCAACTTTAAGCTTTACTGAATGGTTGGCCGACACCAATAGTGAACACATCAATAGACACTGTTGAGTTGAGTCATGTTACCAAGAAAAACACAGACTTACCAGCTAGAGAGCGCACTGAGAGCGCATACCTCCGCCAAGCAAGGCAATAGAAACGAAAAATTTAAGTTAATTTGAAATCATGATTGTTTTTGGATCAACATCGAATCATTTGTGCCTTTTGATAGTATTATCAGCTTTAATAATGTTCTAGAAGATCAGTTCATAACTTTTTTGGAGTTACGCTTAAATGGACCAACCGATCTCCGCTAAAAATTAGCCATTTATGCCATCCAACATTATTAACAGTTTCTGTAAGTTCCATAAAGATCCATTCATAACTTTTTGAGCTATTGTGCATAAGCATAAAATCAAACACAGCGACAAACAAGCGAACGAACACACAGATCATGAAAAAAATTGGCCAATCACTCATCGTACTATACCTAAAAACTCAAGTAAATTTCATGGAAATCCGATCATCACTTTTGAGTTTTGGTACTAATAAAAATGGGCAAACAAACGCACAGACAGATGAAGGGATGTTCACCAACAATTATTATCATCTGTTATTGTTAACATGCCTAACAATCCCTGCAAATTTCGCAAAGATCCGTTCATAACATTTTGAGTTATTTTGGTAACAAACAAATAGTCAGATAAACACAATACAAACACTAGAGCACTCTGAGAGCGCACTCTGCCGTTGCCTCGCTTGGCAACGGCAGAAAAAAATTCAAATTGGCTCTAAAATCATAATTATCTTTGTATTAACTCCAAAATCGAATCACTTTTGTCGTTTGATAGTAATAACAGCTTGTGCAATTTTCCTGAAGATCCGTTCATAACTTTTTGAGTTATACTGCTAACAAATGTTATGACCAACATGAGTCAAACATACAAACGAACGAACCGATCTGCACCAAAAGAAATTTGATCATTAATGTCTTTTAACATTACTAACAACCCCCCAAAGTTCAAAAGGATCCATCCATTATTTTTTTATTTTTTGTGCTAACAAGCATAAAATTAAAAACTGCAACAAACGAACGAACAAACGGATCATTGCCAAAATGTGGTCATTCACTTTTTGTTATATACCTAACAACTCATGTCAATTTCATAAAAATCCATTCATAACTTTTTGAGTTATGGCAGTGAGAAAAATGAGACAGACAAACAAACAAACAGATGGACGCATCTTCACCAAAAGGTAATCATCTGTTCCTCCTAACATACCTAACGATCCCTGTAAATTTTATTCAAATATGTTCAGAACTTTTTGAGATATCTTGGTGACAGATAGACAGACAGATAAAGAGACAGACAGAAAGACAAACACGACGAAAACATAACCTACTGGTCGGAGGTAATAACCTCTTTGGTGGAGGTAATAAGTAAATTTATGGTTGAACGGATCTTTACCGAAAGTTAATAATCTGTTTGTCCTAGCATATAATACTTGACATAGGCTGTAAATTTTATATTGATCTATCCATAACTTTCTAAGTAATGTTGATGACAGACAAGCAGAAACGGAAAAAGAACTCCGACAAAACATCCTTGCCGGAGGTAAATATAAATTATGACTGCTGTATAAATATAGCTAAAGTGGCCTTTAATATAGTGATTTAATGGTTTTAGTATGAGTTGTAGCATGGTTTCGATTGTCTGAATTATGTACGTTTTTGTTCACAAAATACGAGATATACGTACTTGTTACTTAATAGTTACACAGTATCGACCAAAATATAAGGAACGGAGCAATCAATTTTATATATTTATTATCTAAAATACATTACATGTACATTTACAAATTTCTCAAAATATACATGGAACATATATGCTTGATAGCATATGAGAATTTTATATTTATCTCTAACTGTAAATAAGTATGTATTCAACTTAAAAACTAAAAAATGCACAATTAGTCAGGGTCTTCTGTTAAGGAACGCTGCCCGAAGTTAATCATCTGTTCCTCCTAACATACATAGCAATGCCTCTGAAACACGTAAAGATCCGTCCATAACTTTTGAGTTATGATTGGGAAAGACAAAGAAACATACTCGACGGAAACACAACCTCCTGGGCAAATGTAATTATTAAGATCAGTGTAACGACATTCGAGTTATGTATTTTCTAAACTGCATTGATACAAGATATCAGTCAAAGCAACACGTGAAGTTTTGACTCGCATAGCAGCAGGCCTTGCGGGCTGCACAGTTGTGCTAATGGAGCCGCGTGCCTGGTGAGTGTTCTTGGTGACGCCCAATACGCCGAGTCAGCAACCTGCTTCACAGCTGCGATAGAGGGCTTACCTTAGGGCGAGAGGGGGGCGCTGGTCTATGAACCTTTCGCTAGTGTGCCATACTTCTTAATGATCCATGGTAGGTTGCAGCTGTAATTACTCCTCTGGGACCAGAAGGGCCTATATCTGCAGCACGAACCACTGCTTGTGGGTTTCCCAGTAGAGGGTGGAGATAATGTTGACTGTAGATCTACCTCTTAACGAGATACTTGTTTGTGTGTTTGTTAGAATGTCTCTAGAAGACTCTTTCGAGTCAGTTACATCCATTTCTTGTAAGTTTTTTGAGCAAACGGGAAAGTTTGCCTCTACGTTTATAAAATACTCTAAAAATGACTATTCTCGCTAACCTTACTTTATGCTTCATTTAGTAAAAGAAATTTAGCAAATTTATTAACAAAGCAAGAAAGGTTCACCTTGCCAACACTATAGGTAAGTATTACTTTTTTCGACACTTATCAATAATCAGCTTCGCCAAATGCATGCGTTAGCGAGTGCGTGCCAGTAATGTTAATACTTGTAAGTGCTGTTCTACATCTCACATGAGAGTATTTGAGGAAATTCCGTGTAGAAATATTGTGCACCGCAGGTATAATATGCTCTGGGTGACCACCACACACATTAAACAGTTAGCAACTCTTCTTTTTAACGCCCTCACCCAGTATTCATGCGTCAGCCGTCTGATCGCTCTTTTACAGGGGAGACATTTTTCTAGACAGGCGTCCGGTGTTCATCGCGCAGGCTGGCTAGCTCCAAGCTATCTGTGCATATTTATAGCTAAGTATCCTAGAATTTCTCATCCCGTCAACATCTAGAAATATCCAGACAAGGCTCATGCATCGACCCTTCTAACAAGTCCTCTAAGTTTTATAAAGATTCATCGATAACTTTTCAAGTTATAATGCTAACAAGTGTAAAATCAAACACTGCGACAAACAAACGAATGAATCAGCAGATCATAACAAAAATTTGGTCGTTTACTCTTGGTAATATAGCTAATAAATCACCTAAATTTCATGAAAATCCATCCGTAACTTTTTGAGTCATGGTGCGAAGAAAAAATTGGCAGACAAACAAACAGATGGGCGGATTTTCACCAAAAGTTAATCACCTGTTACTGTTAACATGCCTAGCAATTCCTGTGCATTTCGTAAAGATTCATTCATAAGTTTTTGAACAATCATGGTGAAAGACAAACAAAGAGACATACAAACACGACAAAAATTTAACCTCCTTGGCGGTGGTAATAGAGACATGGCAATTAGATTAGAATAGACGAACCAACTGGCCCATTCTCAAAATGACACCGAAACTTGAGCCCCGGCCTTCTAAGAGCTATTACCATTAAGTGAGTAGGATATAAACGACTGGGGGAAAGAGATGAAAAGAGAAAAAAAACGAGGAGGGAGAAGTTTATCCAAATGATATGTATTTTGCTTCGATGATGGCCATGCCAGTTTAAAAAATCACGACTCAAGCCGAACTCAATGTGCGTGTAACCAATTTATCGATGCAAGAGAAAGCATTAGCTGCTGCTGCTCGATTCCTTATTAGACTACTCTACTACACAGCACCCAAGGATGTACTACATACACCTACAGACAGAGGTGCAGAAGCCCTTCTCGCATTCGGAGCCATCAAGCTACGCCGCTCAGCTATGTCTCAACTCTCACCAAACTATCCACTTTGGAACATCCGTCTCTGCAAATGCGCGTGCAGAGCACCAACTCAATTCAATTTCCAGCTTGGCGGACAAGAGCCATTTTCGTTTGTGCAGTCTGCCTGCTCTAATTTGGGAGGATGGTACGGCATTTCTCTGTCCGTCTGTGTCTAATGAAGCTCCAGGAGTGGCAGTTTCTTGTGACACCTCACCTGGGGCGTCTTCATATGAAGCGACCGAACCTCAGCATGCTGTCTCAAGGTTAAGGAATTCTTAATTTGCGTTCAAGCATTATTAATCTCACGATTCTGTCAGGGCATCTATTTGCAGATCTTTGCAAATGCCACACAAAATATCCATGCATGTGGTTATAGAACCGTTCTGCCTACAACTGAAGTGACCAGTAGAATAACATAACGGCAGCTGCAAGTGCATTTACACCGATTTTGTTTTGTCAAAACACTCTGCTATTTGAAGATGCATCAGTTGTCTACAGTTTCGGTATTTTCCCTTTTCTTTCCGTATAAAGGCTATGTAATTTATCAGTGTATTGTGATGAACATTGAACTTTTTTCCTCCCCAATAACATAAACATAACATAAAAGCTTTAGACCCAATCTACCCTGGTGATCAGCAAGAGATGATCTTTTCAGAGATCGGAACACCTGATAAATTATCAATACACAACTGCGTATTACAGTGCGAGTCGCTTGAGCATATTACTGTTAAGAAAAAATAAAATAAAATCGACAGTCGTAAAAGAAGTGCCTCTTGTGTGGAGATGAAATATGTCTTCTTTCTGCTTGTTGAGCACCCAGTATATTTCATCCTATTGTGCAATGCTATGACATGTTGTAATTATGTACAAGTCAATTCAGCCACAGCAACCTGAAATGCGGTTGCTGTAAGCGGTGCCTGATTGCGACAAGGAAGTGTCATATCTATCGGCGGCCGGGTCTTACAGATAAATCCAGACAAATTTTTATCCCATACCTAAGAGCTAATAACTTGAGGGAAGAATCTCACTCGACCCGGAAACTTGTACAGTTGATTTGTGAAATTCTAATAATACGATAACGGGTTCTACACGCTTTCGAAATTTGGTCACAGTGCCAATAACTTCTGCTTTCTCCAACGACCTCACGACCTCTTAGATATCCATTTTGTAGACTAGTATTTGTAGTAGCACATATTTTGGCTTCAATTCGTGATCCGAAATAATAATCTAATGCGTTAAGATCTAAGCAGTTTGAAGAACAAAAGTCTTTCTCTCAAAATAATTGGATTTCGAACCTCTTCAGCATTTCAACAGTTTTTTGCTCCGTATGGGCGGTGGGAGGGGGGGGGGTTGCGGTTGGCTGAGTACTGTTGGAAGATAAACTTTTTATTTGAAACTTTGACCTTCATCAATGGATTGACTTCTTATTCCAAGACGTTGCAGTAGGGTGATACTTCTCCGTCTTCGGCGAAGAAATGAGTAAAAAATGAGTAAAATCCTTACAGTTGAATGCTGATATAACTTAGCATAAAGTGGCATAGGTCAGTGCTGCTAATTTTAGAGTATAATCGGTGTTGTTACCGTTTTAAAACTTCTACGGATTTAGCTGTAAGACTCGGTACCGTTGGATTGATGAACAGATGAAACTGATTCCACACAAGTACTGTTTTTTGTTCGTGTTGTAACTAAAAATCACGTCATTTATGAAGAAACTAGTGGCCCGTGCCGGCATTATAAATGACCGCAAAAAATCAACACTTCACCAAAACCCCCGCCGTCTTTTGGGCTTCCTCATTTTCCCCCTATCTAATACTGAAGAAAAAGATTCCAAGGTACTCAACTTTTTTTTCGCCTTTTGAAATCTGAATTTTCTCCTATCTTATTAGTTCTATTTTCCCCCTATCTAATACTGAAGAAAAGATTGCAAGGTAGCAACCCAACTTTTTTTTCGCCGAAGACAAAGATTGCAAGGTACCCGACTTTGTTTTACATTTTGAAATCTGAATTTTCTCCTATCTTATTCCCATAGAGCGTGACAGGAAAGATATAAATATATAAATAAAAACACGACGTGAATTATTATATAGTACTGATGCTTTTCCTGGGCGCCCTTAAAGGGAAGACGTGGGAATTGATATTTTCAAAGATTTCAAAGACAGATTTCGTGATAAAAGTCTAAATTTTACAAATATAGTGAGAGGTGCACAGATGATGCTCTGGATAAAATAAGGATTGCATGGTTGCACAAGACGAAAAAGAAGCCGTGAACAATAATGCTCATGTTTCACTTCATTGCATGTTACATCAACAAAATATCTGTGTTAAATCTGTCATTTTCGAAGACATTATACATTATGATTATAGTAAACTTTATCTGAGAAAATGATATGAGGCATCGTTAGTTGAGACACATGCTCATGTTGGTCGATGAGGTCATCAGTATAGGTTTACCCTATCAATCAAAAGTGCGCTGGTTATCACAAGGTCAAGTCTTGTGAAAATTTTGCCTTTACTTCGGAAAATAATTGACCTCTATCATGAGACCTATCAATATTGCGCATTATGAAATGTTAATTAGCTTCATTATTTCCACAAGACGCTGCCTTACTGTGTGATATTATGTCAGAGCAGAATGAGTTAAATATTTCACTGCTGGGTGAAAGTAAATCTATTTACGATGTGTGACAAAAAATTCTGGCAGTTAAGGAGAAGAAAGAGAACATAGGTGAATCATTACTTGAAACGCCAAAGTTTTGGGGGAATTATTTTCCCCATCTAATAAAGGCAATGAATGAAATGAAAGAGAACACTGGTGAATCTTTTGAAGCATACAAAAGTATTAGATTCACGGATAAAGGAATATGATGAGAAATATAATAATTTTCAAAAGCAAGTAATTTAAAGCTAGCCTCCCAGCCACAAATACCCAGTCGGAAATTATGGTTGTGATTATAGTAGAACAACCATGATTATGGTAGAGACTTTGGTTGTTTATCGTCGAAAAATCCTCCATATTCAACCATTTATGGGGTGCAGTGTGGTAGAGATATGTCACAACCTTCGACCATATTATCAACCATAATTCTTAACCATAAATACCCAATTACAACTATTAAGGCTTTAGCTGCACAACCATGATCTACCGTAGTGAACCGTAAATAACACCATTCACAACCATAATCGACTGTGTTCAGCGAATGATAAAACAATATTCTACCAAGATAAACTTTTTTCACTGTTGACATATTATGAAGTCGATGCCTGCTTTGTTTGCTGATGATTAGTTGCTTATAACAATAATAATAATAGTTTAATTATTACGTACGTGTAAGGCCTGCAGCTCAGAATGGTCTAAGGCTCTAAACTTAAGAACGATGCTAGCGCAGGAGCTTGAACCAGTCGGTGCAGTTAACGCACGTTTATATGTAACTTCTGTAACTCTAAGTCGGTACAGAACTACTCTACCCAGTTTAGAGGAAGTCACTACTCAAGTGAAAGTTTTCAGGCCTACCCGTTTACAGGGCACGAGTACGAAAGGTTAAATATCTCATAAAGCTTTACATCTTCCACATAAAGCTAACGGGAATAATTTTTTGATGAATCTTTACAGATATAAACTGAATGAACACAAAAATGGATTTCAATATTTGATCAAGGATTGTAATACGATTCAGCAAGGGATGCAAGAAATAAAAATGTAAATAATGGGTAACTACGCTGAAGTGGCTAAGCGTAAAAAAATTGGTAAATATTATATAAAAATAACGTTAAGGCCGTTAAGTGTCCATACATACCCTGCAATTTTTACATTTCATCGACAGGAAAGAAAAGACTGAAAATATGCACAAGTCTTTCACTATGATATGTAATTTAAGATGTTTCACATTCAAACTTATAGTCATACAATATGACTTTGGTCGATAATGTTAGGAATTCTAGCCATATTATTAAAATTCATGGCAATCCATACATATTCTGCCCCATATAATGGGAGGAATTCCATTCATGATCGTACAAACGGAAATCGGTTTGATAAGCTACCTTAGTTATGCTCTAGCATACGCTCTACCATATATAGTCTTTAAACATCCTAGTACAACCATCTACCATATATAGTCGTCAAACATCCACGTACTACCATAGACCTTCGTTTCCTGACCAACCTTAAACAACCAATATCGCCTCCACCAATATCGACCTAAATATACTAAAATTAACGTTATGTTATGGTCGACATATCTACCATATTGTTCCATCATCCATAATCGACTTTAATCTCTCATACACTACTATCTTCTACTATAATCACAACCATAATTTCCGACTTGGTACTTGACCTTTCTGAAGTTCCAGAGGAGCTTCAAACTGAGCTTATCGAGTCATCTGGAGAAAACATTGTTCTATAACAGTGCGATAATGAAGAAGATCCAAAAAAAAAATACGTAAGCTAGCTGCAGAGTATCCTCACCTCCGAGAAAAAGCCCCGGGGGAAAATCTAACCAGAAAAAAGCCCGGGCGGAAGAAATGCACCCAGAAAAAGAGCCCCAATAGGATAAAAGCCCCCGCCTGTCACATAATTTATACCGTATTTGCTACCTCTACTTAGTCATTTTGAAGCATGTTATATCAGAATAAAATAAAACTGCACTTAGTCTACCTAACCTAACTAATTCTAGCCTAGCCTAACGTAACCTAGCTACTTCTAATCGAACCTAACCTAGCCTAACCTCACCACACCTATAGCCAAACCCAACCCATTATGGCCTCGTTTTACTTAACTTATTGATAACCTAATTTCTTCAAACCAAACTCAGCCTAGCTTAACTTAACTTAACAAAACTTAGCCTAACCTATTTTTGTCTTTTCTAACCTGACTAAATCCAATGTATTCTGACCTTACCTAACTTACTCTAACCTAATTTATTTTAACCTAACTTAACCTAGTCTAACCTAACCAATCCTAGCCCAGTCTAACCTAGTCTAGCATCTTCTAATCTAAAATAACCTAGCCTACCCTAACCAGACCTAATGAACCAAACCCAACCTATTGTGGCCTAACATTAGCTAACTTACTTTATCCGAATCTATTCTAACCTAATTTAACCTATGTTCACCTCGCCTAACCAAAAGTAAGCTAACCTAGCCTTATCCTCAATTACCCAATATTAGGTGCTGTTGCAGCCCACGTCCACACAAACAAATGCTAGACAAAATTTACCATAGTACAATATAATTGAGTTTATTTGGACATACAGTAATTTAAAATAACTGAGTTGAACTCCTAAATATACCTCAAAAAACTGCAATTCGTAGCGGTCTCCAGTTAAAGGAGATAACACGCTCTTTGATACTGCCGATATTGCGACAGGTAAGACGCCAGAATGCCACTAGTAACCAAAATCGCAAGGCAGTTGCATAATTAAGTGGTGCTTGATTGTTAAAATGAAACTATTCAAAATGTATCGTTATTCAGTGTATTGCAACTCTCTCTGGGCAAATTTCACAAGACATTCCTTCAGCAGGTTTCGAATGACGATATTTTTAGGCGCTTACAGTGAGTGTTACCAGCTACAAAGGGCGAACAATGTGTTTGGTTCTTATGAGTTCGGACGCAACGCAAGTAGCGTTGCGTTACTTGCCCTTCTGCAGGTGCCGCAGTTTCTGTGGCCGGTATTTTTTTTTTTTTTACTTACTAGCGAAATGCTGTTAACGCTCATTACAGGGACAGACACTTTGTGTCATATTTATTATTTTGCACATGACGTCTATTCATATTTGTTTTGGCCCCACATCTACTTTACCGATGTAGTTCAGGATGATGGACAGGAATATCTGTGAAGCTACTGCTATAATACTACGATGTTCTCAATGTATAAAAAATCTAAACACATTTGTTAATCGGCAAAGAAAAATAGAGCAAGAAATGTAAGTGACAAGTTATCACCGTAGAATGCTCGTAAAATTCAGGAATTTCCTTTCATATCATATCAGAAACATTAGAAGGATCCTAGAGAATCTGGAACTGAAAAAAGCCGGGACACATTTAGTAATGCGCTGCATCACAGCGACCTGCCATCTAGATCACTTAACGCCAAACCATGTTAAAGAGGACCTGCGCTTTTTAGAAACTAAATGGATTAAAGCCTAAAGAATTCTGGGATAAGATACTAAAGTCAGAGGAGACGAATATTTATCTTTTTGATCATAACAAGACATAGGAAATGAGGAAGAGCTCATAACCCTCTAGATGGGTACAATTCGGATTGTAAAATTTGGAAGTTGCAGCGCTTTGAATGAAGGGGGGGGGGGGTCTTCATTAAATGGAACTGGCAAAACAGAAATCATCGAGGGAATGACTGATTACGGCAGGTATCGCGATAGACTTCAAATAAAAAGTCTTTTGGGAGTTCAAATATCCTGTAGCAACAGGACAACGTATGGAAGCTTACGACCAAAGCAAGAGAGAAGTGGTGTTGAGACAACGAAACTAATTTGGTGATTCTGCAAAGTGGTTTGCCTTAGCTAAATGTAATTAAAAATTTAAGGAAACTTTGAGAGCTAGAGATCCATGCATGGATTTCGAGAAGTTTTCAAATGATGGAGGAATTGTTCATTGATGCATGAACCAATGTTTGCAGGAATCTTTCGAGAAGACTAATGCGTAACACCATGGAAAACGGTTAGAAGGTATTGTACGTAACAGAGGCTTTGCAACGATATTTTCAATGATGGTATCCCATATTTTTGAACTTATTTCTCTTTGCATTACTTTTTAAAAATATACCAGATTAAGGGATATAAATATATATACCTGTAATAGGGAGAAAAAGAGGCCACGGTAGGAATAGCATACAATTACGCTAAGTATGCTAACGGAACAGCTAACCAAAAATGAGCTCCTACGACGAGAACCTTGTTGGTTAGGAGGCCAGGACTGGTTCTTCTAATACACTAAAATACGTTTTAAAACACAATAAATCGCTTAAAATACAGTACACTAGACGAACCAGTCCTTGCCTACCTAACCACTAGGTTCTCGAGGTAAGAGCTCACTGGAAAGGGCTTCTGTACAGGGCTGCTGGTGGATGCCAGCATCTAAGCGCGCGTTTACTATCGAGAACACGGCGGAACGGTCCGTAGATTTTATTTCACGTCCTCTTTACGCAGCGATAGATACCACTATTCAAGGGGAGGACATGTGCTCATTTTCGTCGTTGTGAAGAACTCCCTATCTAAGAATGTAATATATATATATAAATGTGCTCTTCTTATCCCAACTAGGGGAATGTTATATGTATATACAAATATACATCTATATTGTTTCACTTGTACATAATTACACATAATTCTAGCTTTAGCTCTACAGTTGAAATTTCATGAGCGAGAAATTTGGAAATAACTTGGTAGAACGAAATGTACAGAACGACGAATTAGTTTACATGCGAGCTCGTAACCAACTTGACGAATGACAACATTTTCTTCATTTCCGCAGACAAAATACCAGCGCTTCAGCATCTTCTGCATTTACAGACACCAGGAACAGACCTGGAATATGACGCAAACACGTCAGTCAACCAGTACAACGAGCGGGATGAAGCGAGAGGATCAAAACTCCTGGGACGACCAGGTATGGCCATGTATAACCGCACCGCGCATGCACTGCAGAAATGCTCTCTGCTGCTTCCACAGGCGCTTGATCGGCTTAGTTCGTTAGTTGAGCCCATACGTAGGTTGCTACGGTGACATATCACAATTATTCACATGCAGACTATCTGTATATGGGTTGGTAATCATTTTTACGGAACACGTTTATTGACGTATTTTGCCGCAGGAATATAAGCTGGAAGCATTACCTGCCCTGCCTCATCCACATAAGCGCTTCATTTGCAGTAACATTCAAATTAATGATCAGTGTATCCGTGATGTTTCAATAAAGAAAATAGAATCCCAGAGGTACATCTCTCTGGAGATGCTGGATGTCCTTTTGAATCGGATATTTGCAATTAAGTCTCACATGAAGCAGCGCTTAAAGGCTACGGTAACATCTGTGAAGTAACACAACACTGGATATCAGATAAGGGAAAAAGTAAAGCAAGTTGACCGCAACCTCAACTGGGAATCCCACACGCACTGAATTGTGCTGTGACTACAGGCGGTAGTCGCCGCAGAGTTGTACGACTGCAGTCGAGCAAGGGTTGTCAAGAACTATGGCGCCGTCATCATAAGACTGCGATGACCCGTACCCTCCTATTCTCATCTCTGGGAAAATAAGTGCCCCCATAGTAGCTGTGCACACATATCACAGCTGAGTCAGGGTGCTTAGCGCAACAAAGAGCTCGCATGCCTGGGTTGGCATAAAGCCTGCCACATCCGGCACCTGAGTTCAGCACGCAAGGCTGCTGCTGCTGCCGTGGATGAACTTAGTGGCACATACCACCAATGAACATCAGAGCATGCACTCAACAAGTCCAGACTGAAGTACTAAGAGTACTCTCAGCTAATTTTCCCAATAGACTAACAGAGTCAATGCCCAGTCTAGCCATAAATAATGTTATAGATTTAGAACTAAAATTTCAGCTGAAATTTTTAGATTTTATGTTTCTCAACCTCATTTTTTCGTCCACAAAAAGCTCCAATCTATTTGCCTATTCACTTACCTATTTTACGCAAAAGCTAAATTGACAAATTAGTCACTGCAGCAACAAGGGAGCGCTTAAGTGTGTCGAGATTTCTTTGTGGTTAAGAGCAAGCCATGTGCTTTCCATACTGACCACAGTTTGTAATCCAAAGCGCTTAAATCTGAACTCTCGGACGGCCAATCATCAGCTTTGATGGAGACAGGAACATTCTGGGAGAGCCACAGATGAGTGACTTTTGCTTTGTGTGCTGGAACCTAAAGATGCTGAAAGCTCCATGCTTTTCCACTCAACAAAGAACTGGTCAGGCACTTAACCTTTTCCTCAAAACGTCATCACTGTATGCACCAACTGTGGTTTTAATCATTCTTCGTAAAACTGAAGCTCCGTGACCCCATGACAAGACACATCCCACACACCAAACCGTCATCCCTTTGGCAAGATGGTGGCATTTTTGAATACTGTGAATAACTTCAGAAACTTCTTTGGCACTATCAGCATATACCTTATCATTTTGACGGTAGAAGCTCTCTCCTACAGTAAAAATTTTCTCATCCATGAGAAGAATATTTCTGTGAACTGTTCCTGCATACCTGGTCATCAGCTGTTTGGATCTTTGGCACTCCATTCCATTCTTAGATCTTATTAATATGGAAATTGTTATCAGAAACAAATGGATTAATAGGGATTTTTCCCATACATATTTTATTACTGAAGTAATTAATTGGTAAACAATATAATAGTATATTGTAATAGAATTTGTGTTTCGGTACGTATCACGTAATTCGTTTATAAACCAACATAGCACAATGCATAATATGATAGGCTCACTGCTCCCGTATATTTATAAACACTTAAATTAAGTAGGTAGTATGCTAAACTCAATGTTATCGTCGGAGACGAGAAGGATCAGGTTTCTTTATTTACTGCATTTATACGTACGGTGTTCAATTTCTGCAGGAAAATCTTCTTTCCAGCGACCTCATCGATGCAAAAAGATCGAGTTGTAGTGAATTCAGCCATGAAGCACACAAAAAACAACCCGATATCTTCAAACAGAAAATACCTTTCCCGCAATTCCATCTCATCCCCGAGCTTGGATCCGTGAAACATCTCAGTTTCGAGCAATGGCCAGGTACTTGGAAACCATTTCATGTTTTTGCCGCCGCCTGCAGGATGTTGTACGAACCAACTTTTTTGTTTGCGTTTCTTCCTCCCTGGCGTTGCCAAGAGCTCCAAGAGAGAGAAGAGCGGTCTCAACAGCTGGGGAAGATCCATCTTGCTGTGCCATTCTGCAGGCCGAGGTTTTGGGAAGTGGGAGGCACTCGCGTGTTTCAAATAACTGGAGCAGGCCATACTGAAAATTTATGAGAGGCCACCGTTTACACTCGCTCGTGTCCAAGATGAACACAACCGTACACGTTCTGCCGTGGGAGGGTCAGGCCTGTGCCGGCTGTTTCTTCTAGGGTCAAGTGCAAGAAAAAGTAGAGGGAAAGTTTGCAGCAAGGGCAATACACCTAGGGTTTTCAGTTCCTGTACTAAATGGAGATTCCGTAATCCAAGGATTTCGACAGCAAAATCTCGGGAATCCCTGAGAAGTCGGAAAAAATAGGAGGTTTCTTATTTTCCACTTTAGGATGGAAACTATGGTCTGTTGACAAATGTGCAGGCACGAATATATCATTCCCTCCTTGGTACTAATGCAGTGTTTACGTGATAACAGTTTATATTTAGTCTGTTGTAAATTTTTACCGTTGACTTGGAACACCCATGGCGACCCACGATAGCAATGCCTATGACTGACATGCTCTCTTCAGTTCTTCAGTGTTCATGCTACCGCTCCCTATAAAAACGGAGAGATATCTACCCGTCGTCTGTATTTAGCGCGCTCATATTTACATATCGTAAATGATCTATCCTTCACCGTTCTACTTCTGTGACTAAATTCTTAACTGCATCTCGCTCGGTGGTTGACTATGTACACTGTAAAGCCAATAGTTTATTAAGGCTGTACGTATCGTTAGTTAATCTTTCAGAAGGCTTTTAAAGGTTAGTTGAGCTCATTTTGAAGGAACTCGTGCCGGTATGGTTCTCAATAAAATGGAAACCCTCTGTTTTTGATATGTCAAACACCTCTTCCTGCCTACCAAGTATAGAAAGATAATAGACAGAGTGATTGAAAATAAGGCGTACTTTGCACACTGCGAAAATCTTTTATTACCACTGATATAAGATGATTCAACACAGGTTCGTGAGTTGGGGCTAAGAAGAAATTTGAAAGCCAGGTCGCAATCAAATAAGCTACTGAGAAACTTTCAAATGCCAAATACCCTAGCTGGTTCTCCTACCTGCCATTGGCTGATTGGCAAAACGTGCAGCTTCGTGAGCCTCCATCAAGTAGAGCTGTTAAGATTGAAAACTTGAGAACTGCTATTGATGAGAAAAATAATCTCGCTACCATCTCTGATTTTCCTATTCCCGCTCAAGCAGTTGAGAGGATTATCAAGATGGTAACAGATGCTTAACAAAAAGCTTCTGGATATGAATTCCGTGACGGACTCATAAGAGTAAGACTCAGAGGAAGGGAGAAGCTTACCTCGTTTAATACACACACATAAAAAAAGAGCATAAGTTTGTATAAGAAATTCAGCATATGGAATGGTGGATGGGCTGGGCAGAGCGGAACTGGACGTGCGGCCACCTCCACGTCGTAAGTTTTGAATTATTTTCATCAAACGTTGAAATAAAATAAGTGCTGTACACAGACAATGTTATCTGCTGAGAAAGAGCATCTTACACGATGACCAATGAAAGAATGAAAAATGCACTTTAGCTCAGGAACCTCAGACATGTAAAGATAAAGTCACACGACTTGAATATTAGGCAAGGCTGTTAACAACACATTTTTGTAACATTTGCTGAGCATAACAGAGATATACCCTCAAAAATTTTTAATTAAAAAAATATGTAAGTAAAAATAACTGTAATTTACCACATTTTCACCATTTTTTGTGACGGTGGTGGCATTTGATATTAAAATGATATCGGATCGAACTGAAATATGAAATCTAATAAGGAGACATATTTTAACACACTGCTATTGCCATAGTAAAAGAAGTTATAAATATTCATGATTTGGAAAAATTTTATTAATGAAGACATTTTTTACTATTTTCAAAATTTTTGCACCCCGGTGGCACGTGGAAACATCGACTTAGAGTGCCAATGTTTCGCACACATTACTTTCATGGGATTCTGATGCAAAAAGGTGAAAATACGAATCATCCTATTAAGTATGCACTAAAAAATGCAATGAGCATCAATATTATAGCGAAGAATGAAAAGTTAAAGCCGCCCTTTCTCACACCAATAGGGACCAAAAAACGCTGAGTATAGACCACACAATTCAATCATACATTGACAGGACAATGAAATCGGGCCTGTCGCAATTGGGCCTATAGGCCGATTTACGTGGATTATTAAAATGAGTTCTCACAATTACAGAGACCTCAAACAAAGATTATTTTTTCGTCGTGCCAGGGTATCCAAATTCACAATCACTTATATTCTGTAGGCGATATGTATTATATATTCGGACACCAAGAATCATAAAAAATTCCTTATAATTTTTAAGAATATTAAAATCTTATAGAAAAAATTGAATCATAGATCCTATACGTAATGTACTTTAATATCGCATTCAATTGAGATTTTTACCGATGACAGATTTAAAGTCATAACAACAGAAATTTATCTATGTAGAGCTTTCGGGGTCTTACGAATCACCCAAAGGAGACGAAACACCCAGAGGAAACGAAAAATTATTAACTAGTAAAGAAGGTCCTAATAGTAAACACGTTTTTAATTGTGAAAACAAGCTCTAACTAATGAAAACTAGTTCTTACTCGTGAAAACTAGCTCTAACTTGTGAAAATCAGTTTTTACTAGTGAAAACTATTTCTAACTAGTGAAAACAATCTCTAACTAGGTTTCATCAGCTACAACTAGTTCTCACTAGTTAGAACTATGTAGTTTTCACAAGCTACAACTAGTTTTCATAGTTAGAACTTGTTTTCATTGGTTAGAATTATTTTTCACGATTTAGAACTTGTTTACTAGTTGGAACTTGCTTTTACTAGTTGAGAATTTTTCACTCCCTATGGGTGTTTCGTCTCCTTTGGGTTCTTTGGGGTTCCTTTGGTGATTCGTAGGACCCCGAAAGCTCTTCCTGTATCAATTTATGAGGTTATTACTTCAAATCCGTCAATGGAAAACGTTCAACTGTACATGATGTTGAAGTACATTACGTGTTGTATCTATGAGCTTATTTTTCTATAAAATGTTGATGTTCATAGAAATTATGATGATTTTTCAATCATTCTTTGTGTCCGAATATACCTGGGATATATATCGATTACTGAAGACACATAATTGTGAATTTAGATTCAATGCAGCACTGCTGCACGCCACGGTAGCTGCATGCTTCCGTTCTCAGCTCTAACATCTTGTATCGCTCGCTGGTTTGATACTCTGCCAGATACTCGAGCTCTTTACAGATATTAGTGTGCTGATTCGGCAGTTGTGTGTGCATGCACAGCGCTGTGGCAGAACTGCCTTCCTCAGAGATGAGGGGGTGGGGGGTCTCGGATCATTTGTTCCCTCCGTCAAATTGGCGCGATAGTTCTTGGTGACCCGGGGGCGACTGCGACTACACCTACTCATCTGGGGTCAGTGGGCCTATACCCGCAGCACAAACCAGTGCATGTGGGTTTCCCAGGCGAGGGTGAGGTTAAAATTGACTTTACCTTTACCTTTACTGCTGTGCGACACACATTCCTTATGGTACGATGAAGAAATTATTCTTTGTTGCGTAAATCGGTCTCAAGGCCCAATTGCAAGAGGCCCGGTTTCTGTTTCCAGTCAATTATGGTGAGTTCTATGCACTGGATATAACACTTGACTAGGCCGTGCATGGGCGTTGTGGCCACACAGGGCATTGTTGCTCAGACATGCTCGCCTGCACTCGCTATCGCACGCTGTAGAGATGCTGCTGAAATTACTGTTAGGCCTACGTTTAAAAATAATGGACAAAGTTTGGAAAAACTTTATATCTATTGATTCATCAACAACGTAAACATGAAATTCCAGTTTCAATGAGCGCTTTGAAAGAGACCCCAATCGGGACTCTTTGAAAGAGACCCTACGGGACTCTTTGAAAGAGACCCCAATGATCGCTTGCGAAACAACGGTCAAAAACTCAAGCAAAAAGCTCGAAGAACAACCTTAAGTCAGCAGTTCTTTCCCTACTTCATAGTCAGCATTTGGAATAGACTCCCTTCAAACGTTGTTGGTGCGGAGTCGGTCAACTCATTTAAAAATCGTCTTGACAGACATTGGGAGAGACATCCTCCACAGCTAAGAACTCCTTCTTCACGAATCGCAAGCACTTAACGGCCAAAGCTTTCCAGGCTATTTTAAGCTGACTTCGTCTCACTTCCGCTCCTTCTATATATTTAAGCTCCGCATATCAGCGGCCATCGATCATGCTTTCGGGCATTCATGATCATCGCTTTAGCGTAGATTCTTCTCCCCCTTCTTTTTGATTTCTCCTTTCTTTTTTTCACTTTCGTCTTCTATTTTTTCTTCTCTCGTTTTTCCATTCCTCTACATCCTACTAACATAATGGCAATAGCTCATAGAGGGCCGGGATGTAAGTCCCGGTGTCTCTTTGGGAATGGGCCTTTTGGTTCGTCTACTGCCACCTATCTAATCTAATCTATTATTATGTAGTAAGAACTTATTAAAATTTAAATGAGAACGGAGAGAAAAAAGTTATAGCCATATAAAGTCCATTCTAATTTTTTAAAGGTCCAAAATTAAAGGATAAAATGGGGACAAGTCCTGTAAACAGTCCGATATTTCAAAGTTTCTTTAATTTTCTGTGGAGAGAAGTACGCAATGGCCATTTATGAACATTGCAACACTACCATCATCGCTAAACGTCAAATGGTTTAGTGAAGAAAAAACATTATTAAATTGTGCGAGGAAAATTATGCCATTAAAGAGATTTCAGACTGTCAAACGACCGAAGAGTGTTGTTACAAAGATATTTAAGTACTATAATGATACGGGATGCATTGCGAGTCCATACATATCCGGAAGGAAAATTGAAACTACGAAAATAGAAGACCGTATCATGCAGTGCGTGACTCTGAAGGGCTGTTTCATGTCTTCGACAGGGATGAGAAATCTATCAATGTGCCCAGAAGAACTATTTCGAGGCGGCTACAAGAACTTGGCTTAATTGCACAAAGCCCAAGAAGAAACCTTTTATTAGTGTCAGTGATGAGAAAAAAGGTTTTAGAGCCTGCAATAAGCATGCATGTGGATGTATGAATAATGATCTTGTTTTTTCATTGACGAAAATAATTATATCTGTTTGGAAGGTGAAAAGTACCTACAATATGCAAAATACACTAAGAACTGTGTGAAACACGGTGGTGGAAATGTGGTGGTATTTGGATTATTCTCAAGTCATGGTATATACACAGCCTATTATTCGCTCGACACTCGAATGAAATCTCATATCAACTGTATAAGAACATTTTGATACAGCACATTGTACTAATTATACAAAAAATCATAAATTGAAAAGCCCATTTTCATGCAAAATAATGCACAGCTAGCATTAATGCACAGCTAGCATTAATGCGCAGGCAGCAATGACTTACTTCAATGAACTCGATTTTGAGATTAGAGACTGGCCAGCGAAAAGTCCCGACTCAATCCAATGGAGAATCTTTGGAAAGAAACTCCACGCAGTACGTAACATACCAATCAGAAAGTTAGGCCACTGCTCGAAAAAGGTTAAAAACCAGCTATTTTTTAACTATTATTATTAACTGTTCTGTAGCTCACTGTGGGAACAATTTGAGCAGAAGTCTATTGGACGCCTTCGTGCAGCCTATAATAACATATTTCGCCGACTGATGAATGGGCCGAGGTCAACTAGGGCAAGTACTAGGGTAAGTATAATATCTGCTCAAAGGTATACTAATTATCACGAAATCAGGATAATAAAATGAGCTCTCAGTCTCTAGATGAGGGTAGAAAGTTCTGATAGTACGAAATCCCAGGCTATCTTTAATGGTCCTGGCTACAAACTTTTTTAAATATACAACTGATGGCAACGCATGCTATTACCAAATAGGGGGCTAAACAATGGGCCGCAATGCAGTGTAGTTTTTAATGATGGCATTACCCGATCGTTGTATCAAATGTAACACTAGTAATAAGCTGTGCCATGTATACCATGCCCCTATGTGTACCTAATAAACAATATTTATTTGGGAGTAAGCATTGTAGAATGAAATCCTACTAACACTGAAGATTTGTGGCTGAAACTGCTGGAGAAAGGGGTAAAATTAGTGTACAAGATTGCCAGCCACTTAATCCTTCTTCAATCGAAGCTGTGCGGCTGTTATCGAGAAGAACGGACTATTCACTAAACAGCGATTCAGTATCGAAGTTTTTAATATTCTTCATTTCGTATTCAAATTTTATAGTATATTACCTTTGATTATGGAAATACAATTTTATTACTTATTTTTCACGATAAGTGTCAACCATTTAAAATGTTAATAGTAAGGTAGTGCACAGGTATGTTGTAACTATAAAAACAATTAGAGAAAAATAAAACGGAACCATTCCCACGTTTTGGAAATATGTGCTTATCGCACGGGATTCTGCTGTTACGCCAGATTATGCAACATCACTCTCGAGTCAACATGGGCAAGAAAAGCGGTCTAACCAGTGAAGAAAAGATCAAAGTGACCTGGTTATTGACTTCTGGTAAGACAACACTCGAAGTTTCCAAGGAATTACAAGTACGATCACCGAACAATAATGGCTTATGCAATTGAAGGTAAGATCAACCGGCAAACTAAGGATAGAGCCTCTACGAGGAAATTGACTGCTCGGGATATGGGACATCTGAAGGTTTCTATGACTAGAAATCAGCATTCTACAAGTAAGGCGATATTTGAAGACGCTGGAGCCCCAATACTAAGCAGAAAGGCAAGACTTGAGGTTCTGCAAACGCTAGGGAAATTGAAAAAAGCAATTAAACGACCACTTCTAACAAGAACTCATAAAGAAAATAGGGTCAAATGGGATGACGAGAGCATGAAAATTGATTTCTCCAATGTCGTATTTACTGGTGAATGCAGAGTCACTCTTGATGGTCTAGATAGGTGGGCGTCTAGATGAGTCCTCAATGACCGACCTCAACAGACACGGCTCAAGCGTCAACAAGGTGTTGGAAGTGTAAAAGTTTGGACCGGGATAGTAGGTGACACCCTTATTGGTCCAATTGAAGTGGCAGAAGGAGCTAAACTGAATCCAAAAAGGTACTGCCAGTTTTTTGAAGCCAACTTGAGTCCATGGCTTGATGACCAGACTATATTTTCGCACGCAGATCCAAATTGGTATTTCAGTACGATAACGCTCCCTCACACCGAGCATGGTACATTGCGAATTGGCTTGCGGATGGAGGGTTTAAATAAAAGAGGATTATGACCAGGCCAGAGAATAACCCCGATTTAAATCCCATTAGAAACCTCCGGGCAATGATCAAAAGGAAGGTCTATGAATGTGGTCGGCACTTCTCGAGCAAAGTAAGCCTGCAGCATAAAAACAGCTGCAGATTCTATTCCACCATCTGAAATAAAAAACCTGACAAAGTCTGTTGACAATCGCCAGATAAAAATCATGAAACATGGAGGTCGCCACGTTCAAAATTAACTTATGTTTACCACTGCTGAACACTTATTTCAGTGTTAATTGAATTGTTTTCGTTATAATTTATTTTTTTGGACATTCTTAACAAAAATATTCCTGTTCACTTGCATTTATTTTCTCTTTATGACGTTTTATTAACCTGTTGCATATCCCGAGGTAACAGTAAGCTACTCGTATATAAGCAATTGTATGATAAACTTAGCAAATGGCTAAATATTTATTCTAAAAGTGCTCTTTATATATGCAACCTTGAGATACATTTGGTTAATATTGATCTTTCAAAGTTAGACTCTTGAAAAATTCTGTAGTATGTTGTAGTATTACTATGACTCCCATTCGTGGCCTGTTGGCTCACTAGAAACCTAAACAAGTGTTCCATTTTCTTCTGGTTGATTCGTGAACTTAGAATGGGTTATGTCAGACTTTTTAAGTTCAAAAATACAGAGAGATAAATATTTTTCTGAAATAAAAGTATCATCGAGCCGTATGCAGGATAAAGAGTATTGCATGCTAGTGATGAACAGAACTAACAAACTGAAGTATTCTTCTGAAACCTCCGAGCTCCTCGCAGCTTATTCCCTGTGTGTAATAGAGAAGATTGTAGGCTCGGTATGAACCATGCAAGCCAGCAAACAAGGTTATCAGAGTTTCATAAGTAGTAGCGTGGAAATTATACGGCTAGTTAATATTCTCCCTTTTTAAAATGAAATAATCCTAACCAACGCTATTATAACTCACTTCAGTTCGACCTAATGTAGCGCATCAACCTAACCTAATTCATAAATAGCACCTGCCCCTATTCCTTACGAACTCCTGCACCCCGCGAGGGTCAAAACATGGGAAAGTTTCATCACTATCCTTCCCATTACGCTGATGTGTTTGGAGCTTCGACTAGCCGAATATTATTGTATTAAAAAATGTTAAAAGTTCGAGCCGCGTCAACTAATCCGCTACAGCGAGGGGTACTTGCTCAGTTTAAACTCTCTCTTTGAATTTCTATTGAGTTCTAATTCGCAACCGCATATATTTGGAATTGATGCGTCTTGATAGATTCAACAGTCATCACGCGCACAGAAACATCTTTTCCAAAAACGTGAAGCGCTTTCGTGTTCCGACACGTCGCGGTGGGCTTACCTGCAGTAGCCCATGTAGTATGCCAAGTCGTAGCAAGACCATCCAAAGTCCCCCTACGCAAAATATCTACACTAGCTATATCTCAGGCGGATCTCGCAGAAGTTTTACCGGCAAAATTTTCGCCCTTGCCCTTGTATATCATGATAGAGACATAAAGACAGCATAAAAATATATACAGTAGGGTCCAAAACCAAGGGACAAATTTTTAAACCTACATAACTTTTTTTTTAACCTTGGCAGGTACTTCTTCTTCTGCACACTACTAGCCAGTAAAATGTTGACTATTGTGTTAAAATTCGAGACATGTATGATGAATAATAAAAAAGTTGTGAACGAAAAATTTTCTAATGAAATTTATTACGTCCAAAACTATATAAAGGACAAAAAAAGAATAATTAGTTAATTTATTATTCAGTCCGCATTTCTTTATTTACATCGAAACAAAGTTCGGTTTTCGCATTTCTAAGCATTGCTGTTCGTCACATCATGGCACTATATCAGAAAGTTGATTATATCCTGGGACAAGATATCATCAAGTTCCACACAAATAATTTTAATATTAGAGAAATTTTTGAGAAGGTAAACCGTTCGAAAAGTGTTGTGGGCAAAATAGTGAAGTCGTACGATGAAACCGGCTGTATTGGTGCCCCTAAAAAAGCTGGCAGGCCCCGTAAAACGTCAGTTAGAGAGGACAGTCATCCAGTGCACGTTATTGAAGGATTGTTTGAAGCCTTCAGCTGGAAAAAGTAGGGAAATGAATGACAGAACATGTATGAACGTCTCACATCAGACTGTTTCTCGGCGCTTTCAAGAAATAGGGTTATTTTGAGGACGCCCACAGAGGAAACCGCTTGTGAGTGCCAAGATAAAAAAAGAGATTAGAGTTTGCAAACAAGCATGTTAACTGGTTCCATGAAAATTGGGCTGGAGTGTTTTTCAATTGTGAAAGTAAGTTCAATTTGTTTGGAAATGACGATAACAACTTTGTTAGAAGACGTGAAGGTGAGAAATTAAGTGCAAAGTGTACTTAGAAGACTGTGAGGTTTGGCGGCGGCAGCGTGATGGTTTTCGGTATGTTCTCTAGTCAAGGGACATCGCCTCTCGTTCGTTCACAAAAGAAAGCTGCAATAATTTTTAAGGGGGGGGGGGGGGGTTATCCTTAAAACACTGTTTATCTGGTTATCCATTATATCCTTGTATTCGTGTTATATTTTTTTGCTTATTATTAATAAAAAAATGTAAAAAACAGCTGTCAATAGAATTATAAATAAAATTCAATAATGAACATGATTGTATTTTTATCCTTGTCGTTAGGTTACAATGAGCTCTCTTTAGGCTAAAATGAGCTCTCAGGTGTATAAAAATCTGTTACAAGATATTGTCGTGCCTAATATCATGAACTCAGGTGTCCCCAGCCCTATATTCATACAAGACAATGCTCCCTGCCGCAAGGCAAAGATAGTAGTGAGCTACCTTGAGCAGCAAGATCTCGAAGTTATGGATCGGCCACCACAAAGTCTTGACCTAAATCCAATCGAGAATCTTTTGAAAACACTGGGGGTGAAAGTTATGGCGAGAAACCATTTCCATACGGAAGATCTATGAATGAAACTTCAAGAGGAATGGGCGAAAATTACTGTTGAGGATTTTCAGACTCTCATTCGGTCATGTAGTCGACGATGTGCAGCTGTACTTGAGAGCAAGGGACAATATACCAAATATATATTGATTGTTTACTACCATTTTGCTAAATATTTCTTGCAAAGTGTTGTCCCTTAGTTTTATTTGTCCCTTTGTTTTGGACGCTAAAAATTTCAAAAGAGAAGATTTTCGTTGATAATTTTTTATTATCTTTTATACATGACTCAAATTTCAACACAATAATCTACATCTTGCTTGCTAATAGTGTGCAGAAGAGAAGCACCTGGCATAGCTAAAAAAAGTTATGCCATTTTGAAAATTTGTCTGTTAATTTTGGACAATTCTGTATATCAATCTCACTAGTCTTCTATGCTCACACGCCTCGGCTAACTTTTTATTATTTAAGCGTTTACATTATTATTATTTGTATTTTTCATCAGTGTATTTGTTGATTTGAATTCTATTGCGGCACCCATGGCTGCTTTGCACTTTATGTGCGATAGTTTTCCCACAATATGCAACACTCATCCCATTTTTTAATAATTGATTCATGCCATCGAAAGCCCTTTTTTCCGTCAGTTTACGTGATTTCTTTCACTTCAAAAATGCTTTAGAATGAAGCAGTTCAGAACAGCTCGGTTTGCACTGAATCGTTGCTGTGAATTTTCCCATATTTCATTCTTTGTGCAGCCCCAGCAACGTGAATATTACAAGATGTGAATATCGCTACGGTATGTATGGTACGTGCAAAATGAATTTCCTGTCTTTGCTTCGAAACTGACTGAAAATTTTTTCAAGAGCGAGCGAATGAAGACAACCGTGGTTGAACCTCCTTCCAACAAAAATGAAATCTTCTTCAAATTGAAGCTTCCACTATCTAATACTGAAAAGTGTAACGCAGAGACACATGGATGGACGGGCGGATGCAAGTACGTACAGACGGATTGTGCCTCAAGCACAATTATGATATAAATTCTAGACTGTCGTGACCCACTGCGCCACTTGCTACCCATTCTATCCTAAAACCTACCCTAAACTTTTCCATATTATTGATGAGTTTATAGACTGACCGTAACCCATTGGATCACGAAAAACTTATCCTATCCTAAAACCTAACCGAGACCATTTCAACTTAATTCCTATGTAAAATAGCAAATGCTTTGTGTACAGTGAAACCTAGCAAGCAAATCAATCAAACAAGTTTACCACAGTTTTATAAGTACAGTATGTAGATAGATTGCGATTGATAAAGGCTGCTTAATGTTAGAATTTCATATTGGCACTTTTGGTCAATGAAGAGATCTAAAGTTCTGAAATATCTTTCTCTCCTTGAGTTTTGGAAGCAACTGCAGTGACGAAGACACGATAGCGTGTGCGCGGGCGTGTGTGTGTGTTGTGGCATTCTGATTTTATCGATCACATTATCAGTACAATGAAAAATTCAACTTTATTATTCATGAGGTCGGCAGAATAGTAAGAATTGCACGTCAAGCTTCTAAGATACAATCTAGAAAAACTTCTAAAACCATATTTTGTTGCATGGCTGTTTACATTCAGATTTTCCATCTGCTGATTATTAAACATAATGATTATGTAGTCTTACCAATATAAGTGTTGGCCATGTTCGCTAACGCGTGCTTCGCTGCCATCCTTCCGTACTTTTCAATAAACCAATTCACAAATTGAGCTGTGAACTCCTGCTGTACTGGAAAAAACTACATGCTTGGTAGAAATGTGAACATCTAATAATTAATTTTATTACTCTATGTACAAGAAAGGCAGAGTTCCAGGCTTTCACTGGAATTATGATCGCCATCAAATAATGAATTATTTTTTACTTTGCGATTGATAAAAATATAATTTTTCAACCTACGAAACATTGCAAGCATTTGATAACCTATATTATTTAGGCAAATCCTTCACAAAATTATAAAGCATTTCAAGTTTTTGCATCTTTGTCTCCAAATTACTCATTAGTCATACGAGAATAACCTATATTATTTAGGCAAATCCTTCACAAAATTATAAATCATTTCAAGTTTTTGCATCTTTGTCTCCAAATTACTCATTAGTCATACGAGAATAACCTATATTATTTAGGCAAATCCTTCACAAAATTATAAATCATTTCAAGTTGTTGTATCTTTGTCTCCAAATTACTCATTAGTCATTAGGGTATCAAAGAAATTTATCACTGTCATATGTGTCGTTTCTGGCATACTACTCTGTTTGTAAATGGATTGGATAAAATATTCTGTAAAAGTGTCGGTACACTTTTCAAATAATTTACCTCAGCATTTTCATGAATTTCTAGACTGGGAAAGAACATTCGGAGGACATGTAAGTGCGGAAAGTTATGGGACTAAAAACTGCATCTCCGGAAAGTCTCTAAAGAAGTCAAAAATCTCATAAAACTCCGAACTTTGCGTTGGAGTTGGACGGCCGGGCCGTAGGAGAAATGTTCAATGACATCAACTCCTCTCAAAGATTGCCAACATTGCCCCACCATTTGGAGTCTCTAATGGATAGCATTTGTTCGTCATAGAAAGAAACTCTTCGCTGGCTACGGGTAAGGCGCATGCTCTCAAGGCGGGGAGCTTCTCAGTCAGTGTCTTTAACCTTCTTAGGTCAAATGATGCAAAACCTACGCCGGAGATGCTACGTTGAGGAGAGTTCGGAGCACGGACCGTGACATGAACATGTGGTACTGTGCAATGGCTCGAACACTGTAACCTGTGATACTAACACCGGGTTACGCTATGGGTTGCACCACGGGCCGTGGTGCTTCGTTGGTACATACCTTACCTTGAGTTACCTTGAGAGTCTTCGGAAGAAGTCCAGGTGACGTTGTTCACGTCACCCCACGTGTGTGGAGTCACTCTGCTGGGTGTCTTCCGTGGTGCCGCAGTTTGCGACCA
>LQNS02278087.1:262688-291593 GCA_001587735.2 Parhyale hawaiensis
AACTGCCCCAGTCATCCACTGTCTGAGTTTCTTCCAGATCCATTTGTTCGGGTGAGGTATACTCGGCGGACTGGTGCTCTTCATGAGTTTGCCTTGGAACCGTTACGATGCCGTACGGGCCACTAGTCCCGTTCGTTCTTTCCATCGTGTGTGGATGTTTGGAATGGTCTCGATGGCTCTGCCTTTGCTGGTGCTGGTATTGGCAGCTTTAAGCGATCTGTTCACAGAGCTACTCTGTGATCTTGGATCTTCTTTTTTTTTATTCTTTTGTTTTCTCCACCCGCTGGGCTGGTTGCGTGTCAAATCGTTTGCAATTCCGCTAGCTTACTTCTTAAAAAACCCTCCTCATGGAGGAATTTTTTCATAGGCCTTGATCCGTATTTAGGTGAGGAACCGGTGGGCACGTTTTAACTGTTTAATAAGCAGCTGGCTGACGTTCTTGCCCCAGCTAGCAGTGATCTTCCAGCGGCTCATACGGTTAGGAAATATTAATCGTGTTGGCGTACTGAGAATATTACTCCTATTCCCAAAAGTCCAGTGTCGCCCTATGTTGCCACCTATCAACCCATCACCCTAACGCCCATTTTATCGATTGTGTTCGAGAAATTGAGTGACGGTCTGTTGTCGGTGTCACACCATTTACAGTCTGCGCTGGATTGTAGGTCGGAGGCACGCCCTGTCTAGTTAGACTGCACTGCGGCGTTTGACATGGTTAACCACAGGGGTCTATTATAATAGCTGGAGTCCTCTGGCGTGGGTGGCAGGGTTCTGTCAATCATTCGCGATTTTGTTTCTGTGGGAACGCATTGTATGTCTGTTGACGGCATTTTCAGCGCCGCAGTCGCGGTGGTGTCTGGTGTACCACAGGGTAGTGTCTTTGGCCCACTGTTGTTCGTTCTGTATACTAGTGACATGTTCTCTTCGCTTGAAAACACGATGATCAAATATGCCGCTGATTCCACTTTCATAGCAGTGATACCTGCTCCTCGCATGCGTAATGCTGTCGCGCAGTCTCTGAGTAAGGATTTGTCACGCATTAGTGCATGGTGCTCGGCCTGGTGTATGAAGCTGAATGCCAGTTAGACCAAGTCGATGATTATCAGTCTGTCTCGGACACTTGCACTGCAGTATCCCCAACTATAGATTGATGACATTGCTTCAGGAGTCTAACTCCTTGGAGATTATTGGTGTTGTCTTTTATGAGAAGCTTACTTTTGAGCCGCATATTAGGAGGTTGGTTTCACGTGCTTCCTCTAAGATTGTGCGTAAGGTGAATTCTGTGCTTGGTTACAGTGAGGCTGTCCACAGATGTTTTTATGCATTTTAGCTTTCTGTGTTGGAGTATTGCTCACCTGTTTGGGCTCCAGCTGCTGACACTTACTTGCGTTGGTTGGACGCAGCCAGCAGGCTGTGCGCTGATAATGATCTGGTGTACTTGTCCCACCGGAAAAGGGTAGCCGAGCTCTGTATGTTTTATAAGGTGTACAACAATTACTGGCATTGGCTGTATTCATCTCTCCCAGCCCCCAAGGTCTTTAGGAGAGAGACTCGTGCTGCGCGCGGCGCCCACTCTTTCATGTCGGAGGATG
The DNA here is from genome assembly GCA_001587735.2 of Parhyale hawaiensis. Taxonomy (NCBI): domain Eukaryota; kingdom Metazoa; phylum Arthropoda; class Malacostraca; order Amphipoda; family Hyalidae; genus Parhyale; species Parhyale hawaiensis. The sequence goes on from LQNS02278087.1 coordinate 264,278, forward strand.
TTGGATGTCGAACTAATCAGTTCGGTTGGTGTTTCGTGCTTTGGTAGGTCAAGGTTTGGAATTTTTTGCCGGGATCGGCTTTTGGTCGAATTGGCCTGCAGGCATTGAAGTCAGCTGTTAATGGTATTTTGCTGAATTTCTTTTAGCAGCGTTTAGGGCTTCCCGGTGCTGCAAGGTGCTTCATTTGGGTTGCAATACCTGTCCGTGGGAGCTCAAGCGTGAAGTTCTTAATAAAAGTAATGATTTACTTGCCACCTGGCATAATATTTGCCTTAATTTTCCTTATTTTCTTTCCCGTTTTCAGGTTTCGAAATTTATACCGCTATAGGCGCAAAATATATCATGTAAAAACTGTAGATGGCAAACCGATTATCTGAGTGAGAATTGCTTTCTACATCTTGGAAGCCGGAAAGGATGGACTCAGTGGCAAAGGATTGTGGGACTATTACCGCGCATAAACTCGTAATGGCTTCAACTTGAAAGTAGCTAATACGACGGCATTAAGTGTCTTTGGAGAAGAAACTTTAGGCGCAATAGGAAATCACTTATTCTTCTGTCACTGAGTTCGCAGCTCTGAAAGAAATAATAGCCCTATAAAGCAGCACTTTCTAAGGAGAGTACCTTAATATTCACATTTGCTTTATTCAGTACTTGAAAGAATGCTATTTAAAGTGGAATAGTGGAGTATGCTCAATGCATGAAGTCCACTGCGTACTCCCACGTCGTTACTTTAAAGCCGATGCTCTAAAAGAATATAACGGCAAGTTCACAACAAGATATTCAGTACGCATATTCCTATACCTATTTGTTCATGTTGTCCTAGCACTGGCAAACGAGACACTATACTTTCTGCTCCAGTTTTGTCTACCGTGTCTGCGGCACACATTGCTGCGAAGATCTCGCGGTCCCTCCATCATCGCGCCTGACACACCGGACCGCGCTATTAGTAATATTTTACGTAGCTCATGACCGTCTGCCAGGGACCGTTGAGAGGTCTATCGCAACACTGCATACGATGCGCCTTTTATGGTCAGGCATTGTCTGACCTCCTCAGTTCCATCTACCGCTAGATGATTCGTAATTGCTGTAGGTTAGTTACTATGGTTAATTCCAATGAAACCACAAGGAAGCACCGCGTGCAGTGCAATCGTAAGAAAAGAAGAAAGAAGGGAAACGTACAATATAGAGGAAAATGAGGCTCTCACGCACAGAGGTATTCCAACAGTGGATAAACAAGAATCAGTACATTAGGTCCGGGGAAAATGAACAGCGGTTGAGAACCTTTTAAGAAAAAATAGAAAAAATATCGAACGAAATGAAAAAGTTTGATCTTTAGATATCTAGAGCGTGAGTTGACTTGGAATTCGAAGTGCGTCTGGGTTTCATGGTTTTCGTCAGCCTTGTAGACTTGACAAGTAGATCAGGAATGATGGCAAATAAACAGTTTTGGTAATTCCTTAATTCACTCTTAGTTTTCCTCAGCGCCAAGACAAACAATCACTGGCATAAGCAGTTGTATAACATTATAAATGCAAAATTGAATGAATAAAAATCTAAAATAGGTTTCTCAGATACGATGTTCACATCCTTTACGGCTCTTGACTTCTTCCCACCGAGGTCCACATAACGTAATTAATCTTCTGCAATATTCAGGAGTAACTTTGTTTCTTTCTTGCATGACTTTATAGCATGACAGTGTGCGCATACTGGTGCTCTCTGACTATATCCCCAAGTAGAATCAACGTATTTCAAGTGGAATTGAGATCGGCGATTGGGCCAAGTGGACGCATTGTACCTACTGATAGTTTCAACTCCAGATGTCTGCTTCGCCAACTTAGCTGCATGGCAAAGTGCGGTGCCTTGCATACATATGGGCAAGGTACTTCAGAATTTAGAAGTACTAGCGATACCCGTGTAAATCCCACGGATAATAATATTTTCGGTAATGATTTATGTATGTATATTATTTGGAGAAGTAAGAAAGAAGGCTTTCTTACTTACTTCTCCAAAATGACCTAGCCTGGGAGTCCCCCAATCCCCAGTCTGTCTAACCAACAAAAAAAAAAAAAAAAGATAGGAAAATGAGGTGAGCAAAGTGCATAACTTTTCGCAGGAAAAAATCAGGTGGCTTGAGCTAGATGTGAAAAATGTCAAAACTCTAGAGTAATGTGGCCATCAACCATGACGGCTTTGAAATTTGCATTCCACAGCGGGTGATGGTCTTACGCCCTTGGGCGTTCTATTTTCACTATGTTTGACGTAAAATAGTGCTCCACTAATTCAACCTACCCCGTTTAATCTAAAGTCCACCTGAGTCTGATGAATCCCGACTACCTTAATACTGCTCTCGTATCAAGGTATTCTGATTTCAACTGTAAATCTCTCATACAACGGTACTTGCTACACTGTTCTCTTATATTTATGCATGCCTTTTCTAAACTCTGTTTCCCAGATAATTTAGCCATTCGTAATCACACGCGTTTCAATTTTTTCACACTTCTACGGGGCCAATGGATAGTGATCAGTAGCCCATCATTTTTCGGCTTTGTTTTAGGCGATAGCTGTGCAACACAGTTAAACAGAGTCGTCCAATTTCTTTAGTCAGAACAGCCTAACCTTCTGTTCTGAAAGTGTCATTCTATTACTTCCATGGACATCGCACATTCGCTTCAAAGAATATTTTAGAGCCGATATGTCCAACAATACCCGCTCTGTTCTCCCGCAAAGTATCCTAGCTACGTTTCTGGCTCTATCAAGAAATCAGAAGTGCCGTTCGAAAGTGTTTGAAAATATTTCCAAGATGCAAAAATGTAGACATTGATAGTTGAACTTTATTCGAGAGAAAACCAGAGCTCTTGCAGGTTGAATTTTTCCCTGCCTATTACTGAAATGCGTAACAAGTGGACACATAGACCGACGGATGGAGCCCCAAGCAGAATAATGCTGTAGTTATATTGCAGAAGTATCGTTCCAATATCACGTTGTGCAAACAGCTGCATTGATTTTATCCTTTATAGCTTAGTAAAAGGTCCGACGTCCAATATTGAAATATCCTTCGGACTATCACAGAGCCGCCACAAAATTCCAAAAACTTTGCCAGCAGTGAGCAGTGACATACACAGCGTCTCACGTACAACATAATTATCATCTGTATTTTTGAGCCCACGGAAATCAACACTAATATTGACGTTACCGAAAATTCTTTATGTTAAGCAGACTTGATCACAGTTGCGCACGGAGGATTCACTGAAAACTTCTAGTTAATTTATGGGATAGAAATCAACATATTGATGGTCAATTATTTTTTTTCTGCCATGCAATGGACGATAACATATGCAATCACCAGCCGAAATTTCAATCACACGCGACAATAAAGTATTTTAAGTAGATAAAAATATAAAAAAATGATTCTCAAACCAAATTGCCAATGGATATTTCATCTAGGAAGCAAAACGCTTCGAGAATGAACGAATTAGAATGTGCTGTTGCAAATTACCACAGGTTGTAAAAGACACTCCATACTCCGTTTATTCAAACAATGTCTATGCTCATCAAACCCAATTCTTGACTTGCCTTCGACTACCTGTGGTGATGAGCAAGGAGAGCGCGCAGCCTCCAGGGACGCATGAACAACAACATCACCCGGCTGGGGAGTTAGAAGGTATAATTAAGTGTGGACGCGCGGCGTCACCGAGGCAACGCAATTCACCTAAAAACCATGCTGCATATACGTGTAATAGCGAGCACATATGCATTGCATGAAAACTGCCTTTACCTTCACAGTAACATAGTATCTGAGAAGGCAGTCAGCGATGTGACCAGTTTTCGTCGTGGAATGATAGGAATTACTACAATGACACGACGATTTCATCAGTTTTGACTCCCGCCCACGTTTTTTTTTTCTGAGATGGCTAAAAAGTGCATGAGAACAGTTGTTGTCAAGGTTATGTCCAATTCGATTTTTGTGTTTGAAAGACAGCTATTGTACCATGTAACGTTCATTAATAACTGCTTTCTTTAATTTTCTTGGTTTAGCCAAGAAAAACGTGATTAATCAATCTCCAGATTCCCCGTAATAGATACCAGACTGCTGGGGTAGCGCAATTATTGCGTCATCGATTGTTCATGAGCTGACCGGCCCTATAGTAGCTGTATTCCAGTAGATGGGTTGCAGTTCTCGACCTCCGAAAGTGCTTTACATCGAGGCAATGGACGAACCCAATGTTATGTCCTTACTTTGGCTTATTGCTTTCGACGTGATATTTGTACTGAGTTTCTATATAATCTACTTGTAGTGATATATTACTTTAAGTGGACGTGAAGACAGTAGTAACGGCCTGCAGCTGGTGGAGCGGCCATCAGAACTACGTCTTTGCTTCGAAGCCACTTACTCTTGGAAATTGACTTGAAATTTAAAAAATCTTAATAGATTTCAAAAATCATTATCTACCTCTTTAAGCTTACAAGCAATTCATTACGCCAAATAAAGAGCGCTCTTACTGCCTACATCATAAATCTGAGAAACATCTTCGAGAGAAAAGAGCTAACAGTCAATTGTTGGAAATATTACCCAGTGAAGAGAGAATTTAAAAGAAAATATAACTAATCTTGAACGCATCCCAGTGCCCGGTTGAGAAGATGCTGCTATGGTTCGCTGAACTCGATGCATGTTCTCTGCCTCAGCTGTGTACATTTTGCTTCTGCCACAGACAGACGCAACACTGGGGCAGCGCTGATTCAGAGACTTGAGGCTAAGGCTTTGTGCTGCCCAGCAATTTTTAATATGTAATTATTCCGAGACATTCGCTCTGCCCATGCACAGAATCAGTCTTTTCTCATTCAAGGAACAGTATTTTTCAAACCCAGACTCCGTCCTACAAAAATCTATTTCACAATTACTTAGATTTAAGCCTCAGGAGCAGCAGTTGCAACCATCGAATGCTCTTCAATGCGGAAAATAGGCTAACCACTGAGATTATCTGCCTGTTGCATTAACGTCCACACTTATAGTGTGTAAAGCCGTTCCTGGAAAAGAAAAATTTCTAATTTGCAGTAAATTATTCAACCTTCCTCATTTCCGATCTAATCTAAACACTATGCTCGCTTTGCGAAAGACCAATGCATGTTTATTTACATATATGTGCATATAATCCTTAAATAATAAAAGGCTTCGCGTTTTTATTTATTTATTCATTTCGTGTCCGCTTTGAAGGAAATAGATAGGCGAAAAATAAGCCAGGTTTCAGATTGTGTAAATCTATGACCAAATTGCAGAAGATGGCGACGGCTGATCCTTATCTCTTTGTCTGAAGACAATTCTTGCTTGAAGCACTTTTCGAAAATAGGCTTCTGGAGTCTGATTTTATGACTTTTTTCTCTCAGGTCGCGACGAATAAATTCGACAGATGGTCAACGTAGCGCTTTGGAGGGGATGATTTTTCACAGGCAGTAGACAACTATTTCTTCTAGCTTACTGTCTTTCACTTCTTCTTCTTCTACAGTAGTATTATTCCCGTTCAAAGGGGATCTTGCTATTGTTTTTTTTAAATAAATTTCTGTCCATTACCATGTGCTCCTTAAGATTCTTCAGCTCCATACCATGCATATCATCCCTCACACTGTCGTTCTCTGAAGGTGCGAGTTTTGTTTCATAGCCCAAATTTCAGTGAAGCAGATATTTGAGTTTGCAAAACTGTATCTTGGCGACGGAGCACTGACACGCATACAAGCTGGCTGGAGTTACATTCAAGTTTATTGCAGCGTTTTCCTCAAGATTTATTTCTGCCTCTCACTATTGAAGACGCATGCACAATCAAATAGGAAGATAGAGAACGTATAAGTAGTTCGAGACTACTACAGTCCCAAGATCGAAGACGTTCTAATACTGCATGGAGAGAGATGAATCGTCTATATGTGTGATACAGAAGGGTTACAGAAGTGAATGAGAGCTGCTGATAAGAGTGAGCGGGAAAATGAGGAACGACAAATCAGAGAAAAAAAGCCCCAAGGTTGAAAGCACGACAAAGGATCAGTGAAGAAATTGAAGAGCAGATTCCGCAACGGCCTAGATTAATAAATAATATCAATTGCTACGGGAATTTTTTCACGCGCGTGTCCACTAGCATAAATTATATTTCCTGTCCTTCTTTATCCCAGGAGAGCTGGAATTTATTTAATTGAAAAATAAAGTTTTTTTTTTAATATGGTTCAGAAGCAGCTCGAACTGTCCTTTGTATCCAGGATTCTCCGGCAATAGGAGATAGAGATTAATCATAGTCATTGCACTATTTTAATTTTCTTGTTTCAAAGAAGAATTGATTTATTTTGACGGCAGTCGGAGCTGCTCTGGCAGATTATTACTGTGTGTAAGCAGTGGAAGTGGCAGCACTGATCGCTGTTAACAGGACTTGAGTGCCGCGCCTTATTCAATGACGGCAAAAGTAGTTAACGAAGCTTCCGTTTCTTTCACTCTTCTTCGTAGTCCTGTTCTCAAGCCCGTCTGTCTTCTATTCTTTCTTCGCTTTTCTCCGCATTTTAAACTTCATGAGCTCAGTGAGAAAAAATAATCGTTACACGAAACATACTTGGAATTTTTGCCACTGCTTAGAAATACTTCAGTCATCTCTAATTCTTATCCTCAAACAAATTTGACGTATGTGCAACCGTCCCTTGCTTGTCAGCAGTTATTATTTTTTTCTATTTGATGCTTCAGATGGGGACGGAGAGACAATTTGAGCAAGCAACCAACTAACTGTGTAGTGAGAGAAAGCGCTCAAGTTGCAGTGGGTGCGGGACATCCTCCTAATAGTAGGGTCACCACAAGCACGAATACGAAAAATGTGCCGTTACATATACTCTGCCGTCATTTTTGACGGCTGAGTGCGCTTGTCTCTTACATATTTCTTGAAGTTAGTGTTATTTCTTTTTAAAAAAACATATGCCATCTGAAGTCTAGTTTTGCTTGCTGAGAAACCTTTTTAGAGGATTCAGTCCTGCTGTTCAAGGCTTTAGATCATCTTCAAAATAAAACATTAATGATCGTAGCATAAGCATTATATTCTCTTTTAACGAGAGTGACGCTTCATGAACAAACGGGACAAACGGAGGCAGTTGCATGCGGTTGACGGAGTTCCTTAAAGTTCATCAAATCCCAAGTTGTGAAGTCGGGAGAAAAATGCATTCCCATTGGAAACTGCTGCACTTTCAGCTCAACTTTTCCCAGTGCAGCATTCTGTTAAGAAAAAATAAAGGAGCCAAGCGCCGCAGCAAGAAAAGCCAATAATGGAAACCTGAACAAGGAAGCTTCGCCAGACTCAAAAGTTGATTGGACGCACACGGATAATTTGTTTGGGAGCACTCCTTGCAGGGCTGAGCCTGGCCAATTGGTTGTTGGATGTACATCTCTTTCGAACATTTCCCAGGATGCTAGATTTGTGCATGAACATTCCGACCAACACAATTGTCAAATCTCATATTTTTAAAATAGAGTGAATAAAATTGGCTTAACGAAAAAAATACGTTGTTCTATGTTAATAAGTATCAGTGTCAGATTTTTCTTGGAAATTTGTTTCCAATAAAACTTAGAGTATGGAAACAAGAGTTTATTTATTAGGATAAGCTTTTCATATCGGTCCATGATAATATTCTTTCTATGGTTTTTTGGTGCTTATTGTTAACGAAAAATTAAAGCAGAAAATATTATTGTTGACAGTGAATATAACTGAGAAACCTTTAAATTACATAGTAGAAAATCATGGTAGCCGTCTATTAATGTAACGCTCATTACCTCTGATGATTTCAAAATATGGTCGCCTGTCGAATAAGTAAATTTTTCATTGTTTGAGTTGAATCAGATTTCACTGCAGTTTCCATGACTTTTCATAACGCTTGTTTCCACGTAAAATACAGTCCATCACCATAACTTGGTCGTTTCATAATAACTCACATATTCTCAATCTAATTCAAATCGAGAAAATTTGTGGGGCAAAAACCATTAATTTTTAACGCTAAATACGAGTCGACAAAATTTAACGTTTCGGGATAGATAATCCCATCATCAAAATAAACTATAAACCTATAATCTATTGAAACTAAAAAAAAATTATTTAAAAACCAGTAGGGAGCGTGGATGTTGCCGGGAGGAAGGTTGAAATGCAAATGAGCTACGTGGAACTGCTGGATTTCAGCTCCTGTATAGTCGACAGAAGTGAAGTTATCTATGGACAGTGTGCAGAGGTACAGCTGAGGTCATAGTATTGAGGCTAGGTCTACTTTTATGGATGTGGAGGGACTCTAATGTTGTGAGCTCGAATAGGTTGGAAGAGTCTATGATTGAGACGTTGTTCCTGCTGATAGGATGGTTGTTTTGCTCGGCTGGTAGGCCGTTGGCTGAATGTGAGGGTTTCGCAAGTGGTAAGCCAGTTCGACTGGATACACCTAAATGTTGGTCAATGCGGGCTTTGAAGTCTTGTCCAGTGCTAAGTCCAGTGCTTCCTTCTGCAAAATGCTTATTATTAGCTTGATATACCTCTTCCTTCTCAAAATTAGCTTCCCCATCCACAAATCAATAGCTGCTACACTATTCAGCAGATATGGGCAACCCGGCGTGTCAGTGTTTCGAAAATATGAAACTTTTTCCAGTAAACTTGAAAAATCTAAACTAGACTTACACTTCCTAACCTGTTGCAAAGAATACGAAGCCACCCCAAAATTTCTCTGCTTCCGTCTGTACCGAGAGTAACAGCCAACTCTACAAATCATGGCAACTGAAGCTTTTAGACCTAGAAATTCAAACTCAACATAGCAACATTGCCAACCTTGAAAAATCTGCAAAACACTACTTATCTCAAAAAAAAAAATTCATTTTCATTTCTTGACTAACTCAGCCTAGTTCAAATTGTGCAGTCCAATAATAAGAAATTCATAGATAGAACCAAAATTGTCCATAACAGAAACCTAACCTAACTTTCTCCTGTGATCCAGACAAAGTTATATTTAACTATTCAAATGTAACCCTTCAAGTTCGCCTCAAATTTTTATTGTCATTCGGCTTAGAATTCTGTGTACCCATATTCAAACCGGATTATTACAAACATTTCGTAGGATTTGAGAACTTAGCTAACAGACTGAAACCTCAACCACTGCGCCCTAATTTTTCATTTTCTGAAGTAAAAAAAAAATTAAATAAAAGAAACTTGTAACAGCATCTACACCTCTTACAACAAACACAAAGTGTTTTCTCCAATTTTTTCTAAGCCCGATCTATCTTTGTTATCTAATTTCCACAAAGAAAATTCCGTTGTCGTGTCAGACCCAACAAGGGAAGAGGTGTTGCCATTCTAGACAAAAATCAGCACCATCAAAAAGTGAACGCAATCCTGGCCGATACAACAAAGTTCACTGTTTCCGATTTGCATACCGACCCTTTCAAACTTACTCTTAAATTCATCCACAAAATCCACAGATTAAAAAAAAAACTGCTAGACCAAGGCATCATCACCGATTCGATTAACCGTTCACTTTACAATTCAGGAGCATCCCCTGGTATCTTGTACGGCCTTCCAAAGGTCCACAAAACCGGTGCCCCCTTACGACCAATTCTAGCTGCATATAAAACACCATCCTACCCTATTGCAAAATTTCTTGTTCCATTAACGACCAATCAGTATACTTTGCGCAATTCGTATGACTTTCGCGACCGCATCAAAAATCTCAAATTGCCTTCCAATGCCCACTTAACCAGCTTTGACATCACCTCCCTTTTCACCAATATCCCCGTAGACGAAACCATAGAGATTATTTGCAACAAAGTCTTTGATGACACGGAGCTATTCCACAACATGAATAAACCTACGTTCAAAACTCTCCTTAGTCTTGCCATTAAAGATTCTTTCTTCATGTTTACCAATAGACTGTACAAGCAAATAGAGGGGGTTTCCATGGGCTCCCCACTTAGCCCCTCTCTAGCAAACATCTTCCGTTGCCCTCATGAAAACCCCTGGCTCAACGACTGTCTAAATGACTTCAAAGCGATCCACTATAATCGTTACGTAGATGACAATTTCCTCATTTCCTCATTATTTTTGCAATGTTTGAATTGCAAACATCCAAACATAAAGTTCACTGCCGAAAACCAATCAAACAATTCTTTAGCCTTTCTAGATGTTCTCGTAACCAACCAAGACTCTACATTAAACAATGGAGTTCACAGAAAATCGACATTCTCAGGACTCGGAACCAGTTTCTTCAGTCCTTGCTATGATCAATTTAAAATTAATGCAATAAAAACTTAACTATTTCGAGCGTACAATTTGTCGTCGCCCTATGTAGATGACACTTTCCTCGCTTCATCATTATTTTTGCAATGTTTGAATAGCAAACATCCAAACATAAAGTTCACTGCCGAAAACCAATCAAACAATTCTTTAGCCTCTCTAGATGTTCTCGTAACCAACCAAGACTCCACATTAACCACTGGAGTTTACAGAAAATTGACATTCTCAGGCTTCGGAATCAGTTTCTTCAGTCACTGTTATGATCAATTTAAAATTAATGCAATAAAACTTTACTATTTCGAGCGTACCATTTGTCGTCGTCCTACCTCGCATTTTCGAACGAAGTTGACTTTCTCTGGACATTTTTCAAAAATAACGGCTACCCGCACCACCTCCTGGACCACTACTGCAAATTGTTCCTAGACAAACTGTTCGATCCCGGCATTAACAAACCCTCGGTTCGTAAGTTGGACTTCTTTCACTTGCTTCCGTACTACAACGAAACTTCCGTCAGTGCAGTAAACTCTTTGAAAGCGTTCCTCTCCGAAGCCTACCCACATATAAACTTTAAATTTACCTACAAAAATATATTTACCATAGGGTCCTATTCAAATTTAAAGACAAACTACAGTCCAGTTTTATTTACCGTTACCAATGCAAGGCCTGCAGCGCCTCTTACATCGGTAGCACTGGACAAGACTTCAAAGCCCGCATTGACCAACATTTAGGTGTATCCAGTCGAACTGGCTTACCACTTGCGAAACCCTCACATTCAGCCAACCGCCTACCTGCCGAGCAAAACAACCATCCTATCAGCAGGAACAACGTCTCAATCATAGACTCTTCCAACCTATTCGAGCTCACAACATTAGAGTCCCTCCACATCCATAAAAGTAGACCTAGCCTCAATATTATGACCTCAGCTGTACCGCTGCACACTATCCATACCTAACTTTACTTCTGCCGACTGTACAGGAGCTGACATCCAGCCGCTCCACGTAGCTCTGTTCATTTGCATTTCAGTCTTCCTCCCGACAACATCCATGATCCCCACTGATTTTGAAATAAAAGATTTTTTTTTAGTTTTCATAGGTTATAGGTTTATAGTTTATTCTGATGATGGGATTATCTATCCCAAAACGTTAAATTTTGTCGACTTCTATTTCGCATTAGACTTTTTGCCTTAGTACAGTTTTCACCATTAATTTTTTGTCCACGATCCTATGCAGGCAAGAAATTGTGTAGTTACTGTTGCTGAAAGAGGCAAAGCATTGCCGTACTTGAACACGATCTGCTTCCATGATTTTCAAGCCAAGATTGTGTCCTCCAAAATTTTGCAATAAGATTCTACTTTGATATTACCTCGTCGGGCTGGCAAGATAGTTTTCTATGACTCCTCCCCCAACTTGACGTCTCCGCCACCTCCCTGACGGCAAAAATGATCAATTTACCCAGCACCGTCGCCATACCAGCCTTTGAGACAATTGATCAGTGTCATCAGGAGTAGCACGTATCTCATCCGTGAAAAGAACGTACTTCATGCCAAGTTTCATGTATAGCGGGGCCGATATCTGCAAAATATGAAGAAATAGTGCCTTTTTGGCAGAAATTGTGAAACTTTGCTCAGGTGATGTGCACCCTACGACAAAAATATAAAAAATAGAACCAAGGCCATTCCAGATTTGGCCTGTGAAGGCTCTTGCAGCCATTTTTGTTCGGCCATTACCGAAAATCGCATTTTGCCTACTAGGATCTAAACTACTGGGTGTATGATGCTAATTTTAATGCCTAGTACTACATTTTGGGGGTCAAAGATTACAATATAGGTGTCTAGATGTTAAAAAGACAATAATTTAGTATTCTGGTGGCCATTTTGGATCCGCCATTACTGAAAATCACATTTTTCCTTCTAAATCGAAAACTAACGGATGTACACTAACAAATAAGGTGTTTAATCCTATGTTTTCAGGGTCAGGGAACACAGCTATCACCTTTAAAAAAAGCACAGATCAAAATTAATGGTCATTTTTGCCTTATTAGGTGTATTCCCTTAGCCTTAATTCATGAATATTGATTATTGGGACATATTTTTCCACTCTTGGATAACTTTCATCCCTGAATCACGGGCATTTAAATATTCAACAAAGGAATGTTTAATGTTTTTTGGTTTCTTTCAGAAATATAAATTTGACCAGCCAAAGTGACCAAATATTTGGCAAAAATATGATGCAAGATGCTACAGTCACTGAAAACAAATTACTTAACACTACACATAATAAAGATGTACTGTGCTCCACTGACAGAGAAGGCAATGGTGGTTTGGCACCCTGCACACATCAAGAGGCTGACAGTCGGATGTTTGTTCATTTGAAGGATGCTGTAGATAGAGGCTCGAACGCTGTGATGATTCGAACAGTGGACACTGATGTTGTAGTCCTTGCAGTGGCTGCTGCAGCTAGGCTTGACATTCAATTATGGATTCTACTTGGAACTGGAAAGAATGTTCGTGTCATAGCTGCCCATGATATTGCAGAAGCTATTGGACCAGGACATGCAAAAGCGCTTCCAATGTTCCATGCATTTATAGGGTGCGACACCGTGTCATTTTTCTAAGGAAGAGGCAAGAGAACAGCACTAAATACGTGGCAAAGTTATGTTGAAGTCACAGAAGCCTTCTTGACATTGAGTTCAACCCCTACTGAAGAAGCACTGGCAGAATATCTTCATCAAATAAAGCGCTTTGTCATACTGATGTATGACAGAACAAGTGAGAAAGTATAAGTGGATGAAGCCAGAAAAGACCTGTTCACTAAAGGAAGAGAAATACAGTACATTCCCCCCACAAAAGCAGCATTGGTTCAGCATACAAAGCGAGCAGCATACCAAGCAGGTTACATTATGGGCACAGACTATGATACCTTAACCAGAACTACCTTCACCTGGAGAATGGGGGGTGGACTGCTAACACCAAAGGAGGTTGGGATACCATGTGGACAACTCTTCCCGATGCATCGAAGGCCTGTCGTGAACTACTCAGATGTGGGTGCACAAAACGTTGCCACCCGAGAAAATGTAAGTGCAAGAAAGCTTCACTTCCATGTACTGCCCTTTGTGGATGTGGTGGAGATTGTAGTGACTAGGTGACGCACTGTATGAATATGATAATCAAGACTGGTCATCCATTCATGTATGTTTGTGAATGTCCTCTGCTCTTATATGATGATTGTATGGGTTGGATAAGCAGGGTTTATCAGTTACTCTTAAGTGTAAATAAAATGGTTTTCTTCAACATAGCCTTTTCGTTCAATAAAACATCTCTTATGGTCCTTTTACTGCCTACAAGATGGGCTTAATGTGTTCATTGAATGTAAAAACATTGATTTAGATATCTTATATATCCCCTTCCTCTCAAAAGTAAGCATTCTAGAAGACAAATTGTTATTTTTAGCAATGGTGGTCTATAAGTAGTTACCAAATCACCTTAAGTAACACTTTTATTCAAGTATTGATGCTTGCATTATGTCTATTGACCCTGAAAACATAGGATTAGACACCTTATTTGTTAGCGTACGTCCTATAGTTTTCGATTTAGAAGAAAAAATGTGATTTTCAGTAATGGCGGATTCAAAATGGCCGCCAAACTACTAAATTGTTGTCTTTTTAATATCTAGACATCTTTATTGTAATCTTTGACCCTCAAATGAAGTACTAGGCAATAAAATTAGCATCATACACCCAGTAGATTCAATCCTAGTAGGCAAAATGCGATTTTCGGTAATGGCCGAACAAAAATGGCCGCCAGAGACTTCAAGGGCCAATTCTGGAATGGCCTTGGTTCTGTTTTTTTTTTTTTTTTGTCTTAGAGTGTAGATCACCGGTGCAAAGTTTCACAATTTCTGCCAAAAAAGCACGATTTTTCAGATATCTGCTCCGCTAGTATGTCCTAGCCCATTTAAGCCTCAGTTCGATATGTCTTTTTCTCATTGGAGGCCTTTGTTTGAAAAATTTGAGCGTTGCTGTCGAGTTGAGAATACAGCTCTTCCTCAAATTCCTTTAGCTGTACTTCCTGGTCGTCTCATTACTTGACGCTTGATTTTTTATCTCAACTAGACAGCACCGTCGACTTGTGATATCCAAACTGCGTTAATCGAGGTGAAGGATCCTCCAAAACTAATTAGACTGATTTAATATGCAATTTTTCTAAAATTTTGTAGTAGTCCGATTAAAGTTGTTTACCAGTTTCCTTGATAATTGTAGCATTTTCAGCATATTTTCAACTTATAGCCCGACCATTTCAGGTTTAGCATCCCTAGACTACTTTGTTCAACCCCCAAAAGCAAAGTAACCGAAACGCTACACAAGTGAATTCAAAAAAGAAACGCAAGCGAGTGTTGCCATGAGGTTTCTCAAGTACATACATGTTAAGCTCTGAGAAAAAACGTTGTTAATAATACATTTTAGACCACTGTAGATGCTTCCTGGCAGTAGAACTTATTCTCGCTGTAGGCGAGGGTTACGTCCGGGGAAAAGCTCTTATAAGGTGAAGTTGCATTCATAAAACCTATTTTTGAGGTGGTTGCGTTCCGTGACCCATTTTCTATGCCGAGCTCGTATGTTACGATACCACGTGTGTTACTGAAGTAATTAATTATTTCATTGGTTACAATGAAACTGTGAACCTCCGATCACAGGCGTAGACAATATTCGGAGAAGAAAATACTCGTAGGTAGAACTGCTCGTAAACCGAAGCCCCTCCTAAATATATATACGTTTAGAATCCTTTGCATGAATAATGTTTTGAGTTTCAGCTTTGTTTGAACCATTTAAATTTTTGCAATTTTAGCTCAATATTAGCTTTATAAATACTAAAAGGATACTGGAACTTTTTACGTCGAGGTATCGACTGAGTATCTGAGTGAAATTAACTAAGACGGGAGTTGAAGGACACCGGGTTTTGTAAAAGATATGTTGCACTTCACTTAAATTGTTTGTGATCACTGATCAGCTTTAAGGAGTGAAAGTAACTCTCCAACACACAAACTTGAATTTATTATTCTCGGGCAATTGTCAGTTGCACTAGTTTTACATTTGATAGCTGGCAGTAGACGGACCAACAGGTCCGTTCTGAAAGAGCAGCCGGAACTGACGCTCCGGCTCTCCGTGAGCTATTGCAATTATTTCAGATAATGTAGATAGATATCTGAGGCTGAAGAGAAAGAGGAGAAAAAAGAGGAAATGAATATTAAAAATGAAAAAAAAAACTATGCCAACCCTTGGAGATGACTGTGCATTATACAAGCGCGATAGTTGCAGCAGACTGTCCGAGACTCAGAGTTTTTTGTTTAGTTGGGGCATGGCAGATAATGGTTTAAGGTGGCTTCTGAAGCTTTGTCCGTTTAGAGGAACAGTTCGTAGTTGTGTGTGTGGGCGGAGGGAGAAAGGTTGGTGTTGCTCCCAATGTTTATCAAGACGGTTCTTATATGCGTTGATTGTCGCTGCACCCACAAAATCAGTGAGCAGTGGATTACTTACGTTCGCTTTGAATTACGGGAAAAACTGTTGGCTCAGAGTAGTTCTTTTATACCCACGTTTGGGTTTTTTAACCGTTGTTTCGGAAGCGATCATCGACTCCTCTGTAAGTGATCCGAATATTGTCTACGCCTGTGATCGGAGGTTTACAGTTTCATTGTAACTTTAGTACAGAAATAGGCATGTCATTGAAACCATTCAAATACTTGAATGTTCTATAAGTGGCCTCCTAAGCCGTGTTTGCTGGGGAGATACGAGTCTAATGTCTTGTAAGCGATACACATATGGCATATTTCGCAGATGATGGATCAATTTTGCCGTCCTGAACTTACGTTGCGACACTACATGCGAGCGCACAATCATTTTTGTACAAAGTACGGATTGTGTCCCTGGATTTGAACTCAAAATTCCTCGTAATGAATCCCAATAGTCAGCATGCCATTTTAACACTCTTGTCCACTTTCTGACTGTGTTGTAGTTCGTTTGTGGTAGTCATTCCCGAAACACGTTGAAGGGGGACGGCTGATAATTCAGTCCCGTTAATTTCCAGTGGCTACGGCCTTCTTTGGCCCAACGTGCTTTGACAAATATATGCAAAGATTGAAATTCTTAAGCCACTTTGCAGCTAATTCCATGAACTGGTCAAGGTCTCGTAAGAGCTAAAGTCTATCGCCATCTGGCATGGAGTTAGGACATAGCTTAATTTCATCTACAAACTTACTGATTTTACCGTAGATGTTAAAAACAAGATCATTGATGCAAACTACGAACAGGAGCGGGCTAAGCACGTTACCTTGTGGAACCCCAGATGACACCGTCTTCCAGTTCCTTGTCACTCCTTGGAGTTTCACTCGATGCTGCCTCCACGGTAGCAGCATGCTTACGTTCGCAGCTCACAATCCTTAACTTGCTAGTTCAAGGCCAACCCAGGCACGCGGGCTCTTTGCTGATCTAGGTGTGTTGACTCGGCAATTGTGTGCATGGCGTGCGTTGTGGTGGAACTTGCCTTCCTCAGAGATGGAGGGGTGGGGTGGGGGTCGTGGGTTATTTGAATCTCCTGTCAAATTTGTGCCATAGTTCTTGATGACCGTGGTCGGCTGCAGCAGTCTCACTCCTTTGGGGCCTGTGGGCCTATATCCGCAGTGCAAACCAGTGCATGTGGGTTTCCCAGTTGAGGGTGCGGTCAAAGTTGGCTACCTTTACCAGCGAGCTGCACTTAAGTTCAGCGTAAAGAGCATCCATGGATACCACGCGATTTCAAATATTTTATTAATCGTTGATGGAGGACTTTGTCAATCTTTTTGGAAGTCTAAATAAACTAGGTCGACTCTTTTTCCTTTGCCGATTTTCATAACTTTAGAAAAAAAGACAAGTAAGTGAGTCAAGTAACTTTTTGTATCCCGGAAGCCGTGCTGATTGTCAGAAATGAGCTAGTGCATTGCCAGGTGGTGAGTAATGCGCTTCTTCAGGAGGTGATATTTGCTGGGGCTCAGCTAATACCCCTCCATTTGCACTGTGGTAACGTTGGCGAGCTTCCAATCCTACGGAAAACTTCTCCCGTGCGTTGAGACCGATTGAATATTATGAACAATAGCGCTGACATGACTGTAGCAATTGTCGTAAAACACGATTGAGAAAAATCATCTGTGCCAGTGAATTTATGCACAATCAAGTGTGTCAGTTCTTGGAGGACCTTATACTGCGTAGAAACACGTGTTTAGGGGAGCTACTGTCGTCGGTATTGGTTACGGAATAATCATAACATTTTCGACTGTAAATACCGAGGTAAAATAGGGGTTCGGGAAAGTAACTTTCTCTCTTAGGTCATTAGTGATATTATTATTATTAAAACTTCACGCCTGAGCTCCCACGGACTGATAATACCACCCAAGTGAAGCATCTTGCAACACCGGGAAGCCCAAAACGCTGCTAAAGGAAATCCAGCAAAAAGCCATTCACAGCTGACTTAAACGCCTGCAAGCCATTACGAACAAAGGCTGATGCCGGCAACAAATTCCAAACCTTAGCCGACCAGGGCACGAAGCACCGACAGAACTGATCAGCTCGACATCTGACAGCATCCAAAGTGAAGGAGTGCACTCCGCACGCAGCACGAGTCGCTCTCTCAAAAAAACTTAAAGGCAGGGAGAGAAGAATACAGCCAATGCCTCTCATTATTGTACACTTTATAAAACATGCATAGCTCTGCTACTCTTCTCCTGTGGGACAGGTTCACTAAATCATTATCGGCGCACACCATTGAATGTTTCAGTGCACCTATGGATTCTTTATTGAGGCGTGTTTCATTTACATACTTATACAATGCCTTCCGGCTGCATTTCACCTTGGCGGCTGTCGTCCCAACTTTCTCTGTAATCTCGGAGAGATCTTTCTAGGAGCACCTGGTCTGCATTGGTTCTCAATACTATCACGTCTTTTAAGTCTTGTAATATATGAAGTAAGTAAGTGGGATGTTCAAGACACTGAAGACTTTCTGCAACTTTTTACATCTTTCCACGGCTTAGCAATCAGTTCTTTTCGTGCGTTAGCCAATTCCTTACATCCTACCATACCTAGAGCCGCTCTCTGTGAGTAGTGATTGCAAAATGTCCCTGGTTTCTATTGGAAAGTTGACCATACTCTGTCCATTTATCAAGTCAGTTTGTGCCTGGTGAAATTCCTCTACAGAGTTGAGAATTCTATGAGCATTTCTGTATATGCAGTTAGCGGGCGGGGCTAAGATATGGGCAGAATAAAATCTCAGAAATACCCATAAAATTGGCAACGCTGCGGAGGAATTTGGCCACGCCCAAACTGCCTGGATAAAAAATAAACAGAGTATATAGTTTCCAGGAGTATCCTAGAGCAATCTAGAATATTCTATTCTGAATTTTATCTCAAATTTACCGCTTTTTAATGTGAAATTGCTACTGTTCGAACAATTTCTCCACCCCAAAACAAGAAAATGCATATATTTTCTATATATCTAAAATTTCCCTTTTTCTACTCGTAGATTCTGATTCTTCTGCCCAAGAAACATGGATAACATTATTATTTAAGTTTTTAATTTGCTACAGATGAGATTAACTACTTTGTGCGCGAAGACTTAATCTCCAGTACAACGCCCCCCCCCCCCTCCCCCGCCCATTGCCTGTATTTGCATTTTTCGTGTTACGCTCTGAACAAAAAAAAAAAAAAAAAAAAAAAAAAGACAGAAAAAAACTCCAAAAAGTAGGCCAGCTTAGAGATGCTGGCTATCCCTAGACGCTCTGTAGAATATCAATTTGCGAAGAATTGACCAGGTTGCAGTTGATGGTGAAAGTTTGGAAAACTTACATTTAAATGCACTTCTTGCACTGCCAAGGTTTAAATCCAAGCAATGAAGGTACTGCAGCTTCTCTTAGTACTCCCATGCATCCTGGTGTTTACCTTCTTCTCTTATCGAAATAATTTCAGCTGCTTCAAGTTCACGCACAAAGAGAGTAGGTGATCAACAAAGCGAAGATTCAATGTTTTTCAGATTATAGGTGAGATATGAAGACACACGAAGAACTCAAGCATTTCGTTCGTAGTAACAATTATTTTTTTCAGCTTCATTACTTCCTCTGACGCAACAGCTTTTTACTTTGGCGACAATATTTCAATGAATTGAAATTATGGCGTAGGCATCAAAGGTGAGAAGTTGAAATTGATAGTATGAGTGACCCTCCACTGCATGTTTGCTAAAAAAAACTCAGTATTGCTGCATGTCAGCTGAGTAGAGAAGGGATTTTGTTGCTCAGGTGAGTTGAAGGTGAAAACGCTTTGTTGGTTTGTTGGGTGCTTGATCGCTTGCTAGGTCTCTATCCTTCGTCCATCTGAATGAATAGATAGAAGAAATTTTATTTGTTTTAGACTCAAGGGACAAGATAGGAGAAAATTCAAATCTCAGATTAGCAGAAAAATAAGTTTCTCGTGTTTACTCGATATACTCCTACTACTAGGTACAGTACGTCTTTACGTGTTTCTCTCCAGCTTTGGAAATAAAAGGTTTCTCTTCTGTACAGCGTCCGTTGCTCCCAAGCGTTGTGCTTTAGCAAGGCTTCTTCTTTTTTTTCTAGTTTGACACTGTACCAAGTGCGTCACTTTATTTTAATTTTGTTTGCTTTTTCGAAAAAAATCCATTCTTCCCAGTTTTCTTTCTCGATTAAAATGTCTTCATTAGAAATAATGATGTCCACTCAGTGTAGACTCCAGAACTGAACTACAGACTTTCACTACAACACCGGGCTCGATACGGCAATCGGTGACTGGGATGGAATAATAATTATTGTGGGTAAATTTCTGCCACATCAATTTAACTTCTTTTCGCCTCATAATTTGGAAGTCAAAATGAATGAGACCAACGCGCATCCATTTCCGCTGCTATAAGTGCCGTGCATGCTCCTACTAGTCACAAGCCTGGACACTAGCATGGATACTGAGAGGTACCTATGCTCATATTTGCCTACATTTTTGACGGCGGGGTATTCATTTACGAATGCGGTACACGTTGGTCTTTATAATAGTTGTTCAATTTCGTTTCTCCCTGTTAAAAAAATACGATAGCCTAGTCTAGTCTCAAAAATAGACTTAAGTCATGTTCGGATGATGTTACCAGCTAATGGGGCATTTAAATTTGAAGACTGCTATCGGTTTGAAGCTCAGAATTCAATAGCAAAGTCTTGCATGTCAGCTCAGTGGCCAGGTCTTCTCGCCTTCCGCGCAGAATATTTGCGTCGACAGACAGCCAAGGTAGTGAAATTTGAAGGGAATCCGATACTTCAATATCGAACTTTGCAACGTGGAGATCTATACCGCCGACCCTATATACTCTACAGTTTCTGATTTAATTCTGTGCCAACCTAAGTGAAAAATGGAAGTGACCCCGACGCGTCCGATCTTCTGGATGATGGGATTGGACACGCGAGTCGCTCCCGTCAAAGGCGAAGCCTGCTATTGAAGCCGCCACAAGATTTTCCCCGGTAGACTTCAAAAGCGCGAGTGTTTACACTTAAAACGAGTTTTTCCCGGGCAGAATTGGAGCGATGATTTCAGCCCTCCCTAGTTTAGATCATAGCAAATATGTTGTTAGTGCCTGCACCGCTGCTCGCAAGCTCATGTCGTGTTGTAATTCTTTTGCTTCTTCATCACATTCGAGAAGCTTATTTAACCCTTTAAGGACCACTGGCCCTCACTAGTCCCGTTTCCCAAAAAATTAGGTTTCTATATAAAGAAGGGGTCAGTGGTTTTTGGACCTATGAGCGCCGCGACTATGAGACGGTAATCGAAGGACTACAATTTAAGATTATCTCCAAAAATCTAAGAGAAACGGAAACTTGGTCCTTAAAGGGTTAAAGCTATTTTATCTCTTGTCAAATTTGGGGGAACTTATTACAGCCCGCCGAATATCCGCAAAAATGTATTTTTTTCTGCGTATCGGTGTTTCTGTCCTTCAACATTTCTAAGTTAATTTTTTAATGAATGTTCTGAGAGTGCTTCAAGGAAAACGTACTGATGCATGGTAGGCTAATGTACAGAGTCTGTTGCCCAGTTTTGCTTCTCATTTCCTTTGCAGTTTAATTGTATTTTGAATTCCGCGTCCAGTCCGCTGAGGCGGAATTGGTGAGTCGCGTTCTGGGAAGTCGTAACGTCAGTCGGATTTAGTGTTTTAAATGATTTACCTCTTAACTCATTGCTGTCGATGTTAAACTCTTACTTGTACGAATTAGGATTATTATATTAAAACTTCACACCCGGGAGTCAAGCGATTGGTAAACTAAATACTGAGCGGGCTGAAGACGTCCGCAACGCTGTTAAGTGGAAAATCATTCAAACGTGACTTGAACGCTTGCAGATCTATGTACATGACCGCAAGCGGATTTTGGCAATGCATTCCTTGCCATCTTATATTGGGTATGAAAGATACTTGAGCAGACGCGTTTGGTATCTAAGAGTCACCACTATCAAGGATGGTCCTCAATCTAAATTCATGTGTTTTTCTGAAAGTAATTCTTGTATGAATACACAATATAAAAGAATATTTGCTGTCCAGTGGGTACAGACAGTGGACGTTACTGAACGAACCGAGTGATTCCCTGTATCAGTTTTCAGCGCACCCCAATTGATAACGATAAGAGACACACGGATCTCTGGGCAGTAAATTAGTGTCAACATAGCAGATTATGCGCTGTTTGACTGCAGCATACTTCAGTAGCTGAAAGGCGCTTTCACAGCGGCAACTTTTGTTTCGCTTAAGCCTATCAGTTGTTCAGTAAAAAATGTTGTTGACATGCTAACTGGGCTTCACACCTGATTGTGAATACGAACGGTGGTACTGTGTAGAACGTTCTCCACAACATATTTACAGAATCGCCATTGTATAGTAACGTAAAATGGTTAAAATATCCAGAATTACAAGTGTACTTGTGTGAACTACGAACATTTGGAATTACGATATTGCTTATGTCAAACTTCGTAAAAAGCAGTTTAGCTGCAGCCTGCCGTCGACAGGCGAGTAGTACGTAATAATTTGTAACGATAATGCGAAATAATCTATCTGTTTATATTCTGCAAGCGTTCGAAAGAAAAAAAAATCAAAATCAACTTGAAATCACCGACAAATCTCCCACTACCAGGAAACTTTCTACGTGTCTTGCTGCTTTCGTTCACAAAACAAAGAAATTTTATACAATGCGTAAAGTAAGTGATTTTGAACTAAAATTTGGCTTGAAAACAATGATAATTTGCCTGTATGAGCACAGTTTTTATCTGTAGAAATGTAGTTAGTTCAGCCTGCCTTGATATTCCATTTTTGCCGAAGCAAAAGAGATCATGTTTTCGTCGGGTTTGTCTGTCTGTTAGTCTCTTTTTCTGTCGTTTTGTCTGTCACCAAGATAACTCAAAAAGTTATGGACGGATTTTTATAAAATTACATGAGTTGTTAAGTATATAACAGAAATGACCAAATTTTTGTGATGATCTGTTTGTTCGTTCATATGTTTGTCGCTGTGTATGATTTGTGTGCTTGTTAGCACAATAACTCAGAAAGTTTTGAATGGATATTTATGAAACTCATAGAAGTTGTTAGTAATGTTAAAAGACATAAATGATTAAATTTTGGTGCAAATCGATTGGTTCGTATGCATGTTTGACTCAAGTTAGTCATTTGTTAACCAACAATTCTAAAAGCTTAGAATGGATCTTTATGAAATTTACAGGAGTTGTTAGCTACGTAAAAGACGAAAATGGAGAATTTTGGCGCAAATCGGTTGATTCGTGTCCATGTTTGAGTTGTGCTTGTCTCAATGTTTCTTACGCAATAACTCAAAAAGCTTTGAATGACTCTTTATGAAATTTACAGGAGTTGTTAGTAATGTTTAATGTTTGTCAAAATATTTCTTAGCAGCATAACTCAAAAAGTTATGAACGGATCTTCAAAAAAATTTCAGAAACTGTTAGTACTGTCAAGAGGTGCAAATGATTAGATATTGAAGTTGATAAAAAAAATCATGGTTTTGAATTTGATTTGAATTTTTCGTTACCGTTGCTTTACATGGCGGAGGTATGCGCTCTCAGAGTGCTCTAGTTTATGTTATAATATGTAACAGACTCATGCTTGCGCACTGTTCGTAAAATATTTACTTAAGCACAGCGGTGGCGTGATACGTGTAAGTTATTTAGAATATTTTCACAGCTCTTTCATTATTTGAGACCAACGACGTGTTTTTATATGCGAATATAGAATGTAGAATATATACCCAACTTCACATAATGTATATACAAATATGTGTGGTGGTCAAATGGTTACAATATTGGGACGCAGCACATGGCTCACTGTTTGGGGCTCAACGCCCCCCACCTCCTGGTGCTGCCACTGACTGTTGAGTTAAGAGAGCAGAATCCGATACAAAAAAAGCATAACACATTGCGATAAACGTTGAGTGGCTCGTGTAATATCGCAGCTAACGATGTAAACTCTAACATCTAACTGTCTTGATTTAATTTTCACTTGCTTTAGAAAAACTGTTTGTAGTTGTAGTTACCTCCACCAAAGAGGTTATGTTTTTGCCGTGTTTGTCTCTTTGTCCGTCTACATGTTTGCCTGTCACCAAGATTACCCAAAAATTTATATACGGATCTTTACGAAATTTACAACTATTTTTGGGCACGGTAGGAGTAACAGATGATTTCCTGTTGATGAAAATCCGTTTGTTTGTTTCTTTATTTCTCTGCCTACTTTTTCTTAGTACCATAACTCAAAAAGTTATGGATGGATTTTATGAAATTTACATGAATTGTCAGTATATTACGAAGAGCAAATGACTAAATTTTTTTCATGGTCTGTTTGTTTGTTCGTTTATTTATCGATGTGTTTAATATTATGCTTGTTATGGATGGATCTTAATGAAAGTTCCAGGAATTGTTAGTAATGATAAAAGACATAACGATTAAATTTTGGCATGATCGGTTGATTCGTTTGTGTGCTTGACTTAGGCTATGTTTGCCATAATATTTGTTAGCACTATTATTCTAAATGTAAGGAACGGATCTTCAAGTAAGTTACAAGGGAACGTTCGCCTATCAACGGATGTCGATTCAAAAATACTTAGCGAATTCAAGAAAATACAGGAGTTGAACGACTCAGCTAGGTCAGGCAAGACAGCCACGCTCAGATAAGTTGTCAGATCCAGAACTTCAAGAATTCAAAATCGCTCCATGAGTAGATGGCTGCATAGCTGAATGTGTGCAAAAAGCCATTAGGCGAGTTGTAAAAAAAGCCAAAAGACTTGCGGGACTGCTTCACTGCTACGAAGCGAAGTTCATCCCCCGACAATTAGTTCAAAGAAAAAACAAATGCCTCTAAGAAATAGTGGACTGACTGATCGGTTTGGAAAACGTACTATTCACAGACGAAAATTTTCAATGTGGAGCAAGCTCTCATAAGCAAAGGAAAAAAGGTCAATCGTGTCCAGAAAATGCTCTAAATGCCTACCGCACTCAAAAATTTTCACTGGCGATTTTTTGGACCGAGTGCAGTCAGAGAGCAAGGCTCCTGTTGTTTTTCGTCAAGGAATGATAATTTGAGGCCGTGAGCAAAGAAGAGCTCGTTTTTGAGCTTGTTGTAATGAACAAGAGCCGTAATTTGTTAAACGATGGGCCGTTTCTCTTTCAGCAAAATGAGGCGTCTGCCCACCACTCTATAAACTGGCCTCGCAGTTACCTGCACGACAGTGTCCCAATTTTTTTTTCGAAAGAGAATGACCACCCTTTAGCCCTGACCTTAACCCAGTAGACTTCGTTATCTGGTCCATCTGGGAGACCAAGTCTTGTGCAAAGTCTCACAGTACAGTAACACTTTTTAGGGTGAATGGAACAAAATATCCCGCGACGTCTTTCTACTGAAACAGTACCCAGTAGACCAGATGTTGTAAGAAAGAAACGAGGTGAATAAGACCAACAATATTATGAAGTGTATACGAAACGGGTGTAGTAATCAGAGAAAAACAATATGAAGGAGACTGATTGAAATACTTCAGTGTTAACAACCAAGTTAAGTTTTATTTTACCAGCCAAGTTCTTGAACATAGGTAGGAAAAACTCCTCTGTTAAGAGCAACTGTATGGCTTTTTTTACTATGCATCTTATTCAGATTTGAGGAAAGAAACTTTTACTTATGTTAAAGTTAATGCTGACTAACGCCACACGCAATTAAATACAGCCAACAGGATCTGCCTACTAAAACGAAAGTAAAAATACTGCCGAAATTTACCCAACCATAAATTACACTAGTGGTGATATGAACGTGCACACATCCATTTTAATTATTGCCATATGTATCCCAGGCTGCTGCTGGAATTATTGTGCAGCACGACATAGCTGCACCATCGACAGACGCCGCTGGTTCAGTTTTGTACTGATTAATTTAGGCGGGCACATTCGCAAAGCTGTTTCTATGAGGCTAGGCAATTCAGCTTTCAATTATATCAGACATTTCTAAGCGATTGCACGCACCTTGCTAGTCAAATTAAATTATAAGCACAACAGAGCTGTTTCTATGCAGAGCCAAAATCAAACAGGAGTTGCAAGTTTTATGATTAAAGTGTTGGCTACGACTTTACAAATAAAATTAGTGGCTATTGAAACCAGACGCAAAAAAATACTGTAAGTATTTTGTAGTGGCAAATTATAAAAAAAACTCGTCCATAGGATATACTGCATTTTTAAAATTACGTGCTGATGGAAACAGTTACTTGGCTAACACACCGAAAGTGGAAGTCTCGATGCTTTACTTGAACAACGTGATGGCATGAAAGAGCAGTAAATTAAGGCAACCGAATCCATATTAATAGTTACTACAATATTGTTATAGCTAACACCACATGTGTCTTCCTATACACACAACTTCTCACAATCCTCCTTGGAGTATGAGTCATATAAATAAGCAATTACTAGAAGCCAAGCGATAAGCTTTGGCAAGTGGGAGAAAAAATTCTGCGTCATACTCTAGTGATTCCTTTAACTCATCTCATTCACAAGTCTTAACAGATGACATTAGATCCATCACTAGCGGCAACCGCATCGCAAATGAAATGTGCTTCACATTTTAATGGACAACATATTAAGCCTTTTTTCTACGTTAACTCCACATTCAAAAAATACTCTCACAACTAAATAAAAATCAGATATACGAGAAATTAAATTAAATGGCCCGTATTGCCTAACACTATTTTTCTGAAGATGTTCTCGCAAAATACACGCGGGGTGCAGCCGAGATGAAGGATGAAAGAGGATATGTGGCTGCAGAGCGACGGCTTGCCCATCTCCCTTCCATGTACTCCTCTTAACCCATTCCGTACCACGGGGACTTTAAAGTCCCACCTTTTCAACTAATGAATGTCACATCGTGTCTTCTTTTTTCAGGAAAACTTACTATATGTTTGCAGAGATTAGGGTCTCAACTAAGGATTTCCAGCCTGCCAGCCGAAAGGGACGAGTCACTTTTACACACGGTCCATTGCAATGTCGGAAAAATCAAGGGAAATTTTAGATAGGCTGAAAAAGTAAGTTCTCTCCTAAACTATTTCGTATTTTCAAAAACTTTTTTGGCTGTTTTTCAATAGTTGTACTAGGAATGTTCCCATGAAAAGCCTTGTTGAGAAAATTTGTTTTGTATGGTTCAAATATTCAATTGAAGTTTGTGGGACTTTAAAGTCCCGGTAAATTTCCGAGGTTTCAGTGCCGTTTTTGTTTTGAAATGCACAAAGCCTATCTGGTATAGATTTCAACAGCTCCTTCGTGGGATGCATAAATTTGATTAAACTTTATCTAGTTGACTTAATTATGATATCTTTATATGAATAAATTTATTTGTATAACTACTAGATTCCTTATCATTAGCACTTGTTTTGTTTCAGGTCGAAAAATCTGAACACGAATGAAATTTTGGATGTGCTTGACGCACTTGACGATATTGATGATGAATTGGAGAAGAA
>LQNS02278087.1:293602-312732 GCA_001587735.2 Parhyale hawaiensis
CTTTAAAGTCCCACCTCGTAACTCGAAACTCGTAACTCGAAAATCAAAATTACTTCATCTGTGTTCTAATGGGACCTAAAATAGCTTCTAGTAAAAATTTCAGCCTCCTAGAACAATTATTTCTATGGGTGGTACGGAATGGGTTAAGATAATTGTACAAAGCACAATAACTTCACAGATACATATGCATGAATCTCTGGCTTTACCGCCAAACCTATTACTCAGATTCATTGTTGCGATTTAGATAGATTTTGCTGAATGCAACTTGAACATATTTTCAGTCAGTCTATTACTTCGTATGTGCTCTTCTTCTTAGAGCTGATCTGTCACGCACGGTGCCGGGGTCACGAACACAAAGAAAATTCCCATCCTTTCTGAAAATTATTATGAAACCCGATCAAGCGACAACACTCCCGTTATTCGAAGGTTTCAGGACGGTGGATGCTAAAACAGTGTTTGATGATAAAGACAATAACTGAAAAAGTTGCTGAAGTCGTAGACTGATGCGCACCACATAACAGGGAATTTCCTAAAGCCGATTTGATTTTTGAGAAGTATTCGACATGACCACTCTGCTGATCGAGTACCACTCATCAACGATGAGAACACGTTACTCACTGTAGTAACGTCGTTCACATTCAAAATTTGCCTTTTTGCAAGTGCTATCAGTAACAATAATTTATTCTTAAATTTGTTTTCTGCTATATGCGTTCACATTGGCCAATTTTTTTTTTTTTTTTTTTTGTGCCACCATGCACTCACGAGAATTATTGCCTAGGCCAAGGAGGGAGTTTTTGTTGAATTTGTCTCTTTATTTGTCCGTTTGTTTGTCTGTCTGTCACCAAAATATCTCAAAAAAAATTGACGGATCCTTACAAAATTTACAGCGATTTTTAGAAATGGTAACGGGAAAGGATGACTAACTTTTGGTGAACATCCGTAGAACCGTTTGCTTGTTTGTTGGTCTACTTTTTGGTCTACTTTTTCAAAAAGTAATCGACCGGTCTTTATCAAATTGACAGGAATTGCTGAGGTTATTAGTAGGAGTAAATGATCAAATTTTTGCGTTGATCTGTTTGTTCATTTCTTTGTTTGTCTGTATGATTATTTTTTTCATATTTGCCAGTGACATAACTCAAACGCTATGAACAGATCTTCATAAAATTTGTAGCAATTATTAAAAATGGTGAACGACACGAATGACCAAATTTTGGCGATGATCAGTTCGTCTGTTTGTTTGATTAATATTTGTCAGAACATAACGCAGAAGGTTACGGGCGGATGCTCAAGAAAACTACAAAAGCTGTTGTTACTGTCAAGAGGCGTAGCTAAATGACCAAATTTTGGTAATGATGAAGAAGAAATCCTTAGTTTAAGACGATTTGAATGTTCCGTTAACATTGCTTTGCTTGGCGGAGGTATGCGTTCTCGGAGTTGTCTAGTTGCTACATGAGCTAGTTGAAATAGAAGAATGAACGACTGGTATGGGTATAACACGTGCCACGTGAGGGAGTAGCAGATCAGCTAACGTCTGATACTAACTAGCTTCGATGCTCCCGTGTTTTATTGCTTTCCCGTAGCGGTGGTCTACACATCGGCGCTAATGGGTTAATCAAAGCTCATTATTGGAGAATGAGGCCATCGAAATGACTTGTTAGCATCGAAATTTCGCATAGTTCCGTCGAGCGAAGTTCCAGGAGAAGCACCAATATTATTAAGTCTATGAGTATCTCGGTGACGGGAGACGCAGCCTGCAGCTTAGCAATACCTGCTCCGAAACTGCACAGCGGCAGCGTGTTGTAACGATACACCAGGTGAAAGACTGCACTGCTAACAACTGCCACACCAAATCACACGCGCAAGGAGGATAAAGTAAAGATCTTTCTGTGCACTGTTGCACTACCTAAATATAGAGCACGGACAAGTTCTAAGAATTCAGAAGCTGATTGGAGTCGCATGGGCACCAGTTGATACTTAGCACTCAATGTAGCGCGTGCGAGCAAGAGAACGAAAACAGTATCAGCCGCGTGTACACGATCCATCACTTCATCAATCACAAACCCAAGAATCGACAGGCAAGAACACAAACACTTTCTTCTTTGTACCAACAGTAGTCATGAACGCTTCAAGGTCACCATAAGCAAATTCAGCATTACATAACTATAAAACGATATTTCACCATCATTTTATCGTCCAGATATTTATTCAAGTTGTAGAAGCAGACTGGCGAGTAAAGCTTTATATATACTGGCGAAAAGTATAGCTAAAAATT
The DNA here is from genome assembly GCA_001587735.2 of Parhyale hawaiensis. Classification (NCBI taxonomy): domain Eukaryota; kingdom Metazoa; phylum Arthropoda; class Malacostraca; order Amphipoda; family Hyalidae; genus Parhyale; species Parhyale hawaiensis. The sequence goes on from LQNS02278087.1 coordinate 295,875, forward strand.
CACTCCCTAGCATCCCCTCGCATGCAGAAATGCAGACAATAATTTCTCAATTTTTATTGATAAATTTGCTAATATCTTTTGCAATTCACACTTTGTACATCCGTTTCTTCTATTAAAATGTTACTCTTCCTTCATTGTAGCTTTTAATAATGAAAAAAAAAATGAAGGAACAGACGTAGGTTGATGAATATGCCTCAGATATTACTAATTGGCAACATATAGTTGCCAAATGCTTCCCGCTATACAGAAGTTCGAATCAGACATTAAGATAATTCGCTATGCGGGTTAATTTAAATAAAAATGATGCTTTAATTACTAAATAATATAGTGAAGGCCTTACAGTAAGAATGACTGTCGTGAGTTTATATATTTATTGAAAAATTTATTTTGTTCATATGTTTATTTATATGCCCGGTGTCACGCTCTTTCGCTTCCAGCTTTGAACTTCACTCAATGTAGATACATACATACATACATATAGCTTCTCTAAGCATTCCGTTGCATCGTCGTTCGTATTCTCTTCTGAGGTTTCCTGCATCCAACATTTATTTTTTGCTTGTCCGCTTTTACCAAAATCAAAAGGCGAAAAATAGGCCAGGATACAAATTTCGTAATCACCAATGACAAGGTTGCAGACGGTTAAAGTGAAATCCTTACCCCTTTATTATCTGAATGCATTTCTTGCCCCGTTGGAAATTTTGACGATCCTGTTCCCTTCTGATGGGATTTAGTAGGCAATAAACCATATTGCAGAAGAAGGCTCAATTTGGAATACGGTACTTATCGCTATTATGTTATAGTATGTTAATTTAAGTTAGGGTCAACTAGGTTGGATTGTAGGGGAGAGTTTAGAAATCTACGGGTTTCGTCCATACTACCGCAATTACAGTTTCCTCTTCCTTCCCACTCCGTCTTCGGCGCGGCAACACTCTCTGCCATCCGCAACATCCGACCCTCTCAAAGTCTCAGATGCATATCTACCGAATCCTCTAGCGAGGAGGGGGTCATGTATACGTGGCGTCCTCCTTGCTCTGTCTTTTCTGCTCATATGTAGCTTAGTGATTTTCTTTATACAGTCTTCTAACTAATTCATTACCTTTTAGAATGTTTTTTCAATTTACTTTTGCAGATGATAAATTCTGACATTTTAAGGGGACACAGACCTCTTTAGTGAAAAAAATTCATAAAAAAATACAATATTGGTGTTTTTGTCCTGAAATTTACAGAGTGTATTTCAAATATGATTTCTGACATCATGTACAGTATGAGTGAAAAGTGATCCGTCATCTATGACGTCATCTTTGACTGATGACGTCATCTTTGACGTTAAAGATGACCACGCCGTCAATACATGTGCTAGAGATATGAAATTTGGTATGGTTGAACTTGAGGACAATACTAAGGAAGGTATTGTTCGCTTTTTGTGATAATTTTCACATATTATGGAATATAAGATCTTACTTTCACCTACCATGCAAAAATTCATATTTTCATGTATTTAACATGTTTCTGGTCTAATAAATCTGTAAATTTATATTTTATCAAAAATTGCGAACCATACGTCTGTACTTACTACTTATAGCAGTATTTATGACAAATTTCAAATGAATGGGATGAAAAATGAATTTTTCATGATTTTTTTTTTTAATACAGAAACTCATTTTTCAGCACGCCCACTCAAAGTTTGGGTAGTGACCAGTGACCAGAGTGACCAGTCTCTCTTCAATCGTGTGTCACACCTAAACTAATTGAGATAATGATTTTTTTTTACTTTTCCGTGATTTCTAAAGAGTTATAGAATGGAAATATCCAATAAAAAAATTGCAATTTTTGACCATTTTAGAGGTCTGTGTCCCCTTAATTTGAAAAACCTGATGATAGCCAATGTATTTCGGTCGAAACGTTGCGATGAATTTTAATACAGTGTTTTATGCGGTGACCAAGTTTTATTCCCGGATTGTGTTGGAAAAGTTGACAGGTGAATGTCTGACGAGCTTTAGCAAGGTGGAAACAATTTTTAAATTGAATTGCATGAGAGCAGAATTGTAAGTTTTGACATTATTGATCACTAGTCGTTACATGCTGTGTTTGAGAGAGGTTAGGATCTCGACGAAAATTACGGCACTTTTTTTCCAATTTCCGCGATGGTACCAGTTTAGAAAGACTTGAAAATGAAGTTTCCCTCATGAATTGGTCTAATTTTAATCCATCCAAACATCTCTCTCCATTATTTAAGAAAATATATATTTAATATTTTTGTAAACGATAATTATAGTCTCTTTTAGAGATGTGAAATTTATCATTTTTGCAGATGACGCCGTCTTTCTTTTCACTGCTTCTTCTATATAAGGTGTTTTAAACAAACTTTTACAATTTACAGATGAACTATCCATGTACTTAGCCGCGAACAAATTAACCCCTAACACAAAAAAAAAACTCATGATTTTTACCCCTGTTAATGTTGCCCAATTACCAGATGTTTTTTTTTAATAGAGTGAAATTTGAATGGGTAGAGTCATTAAAATATTTAGGTGTAGGTATTGATTGCAGTCTCAGGTTTTCTACCCACATAAATAATCTGTGCAATAAACTTAGTATAGCTAAAGGTGCAATAATTTCTGTCTCCAGATTGTAGTCAAGAGATGCACTAATTACTTTATCCTATTCTCTGTCTTACTCGCATTTGACTATTATGGCATCATAATCGAGGGAAGAGCACAGGATAATGTTTGCAAGCGAACAAAGGTGATTATGAACGACATATTCGACACATTGCGAATAATTCTGAGTGTCAGAAGGGACAATAATAATATTGCAACTTTGATGAACAATGAAATGTATTCCAAATTGTCTCTACTGCAATTCAAAGAAGTTTATAATTTTCTTCTTCAATTTTGAAAGATGAATATGTCACGGGAAATTCACTTTTACAGTAATTTTCTTCTTTTAATTTCGAGTTATCGCTATGAAACGAGAAACGATCGTTTAATCTTCCTAATGTTAAGCTTGATATTGAAAAAAAAAGTTTCTCCGTCAACCAATGCGTCAATGTTTTTAATCACCTAGCACACAAACTAGTGGAACTGATGTCACAACAATATTTTAGGTATGCTTTTAAACGATAGAGTTTACGTAGTTATGGAGATATATAATAGAGATGAATTGTTCATTCAAATGTTGTAATGTATATTGTAAAGTCCGTGAACAAAGATACATTTTATGCCCAATAAGTATTCTGCACTTTCAGGGGCCTGTTTCTAATATTACTGATGTGACTACGACTAGGCTTGAAAATATCGAATTGTATTTGTAAAATTTAGAACAATAAAGGTTTAAAGGTTACTTGAAATGACATCTGAGTGCAATGCCGCTATGTGCAGACAATAACGGTACGAAGTCTATACCGTTAATGCTGCTGATGGTTTATAAGCACCTGCTTTTAAACTAAATCCATCATTTCCGCCCACATCTTTGCGATTTGGAAGCCGGCATATACCCTAGCTTCTGTTGATCTTTGAACGTTTTGAAATCTCACAAAATCATCACAAACAATATCTATATGCTTACGAGGCCGAGAAGTATCTCTACCTGTGGTTACAACAGCAGTTTGAGTGGAAAGCTATAAGGATAAGGCCTCCCGCTGGAGGTATCAATAGAAGCTTGTGTCTCTAAACTTGAGAGCTGCTGCCGGGGCGCGATTCGTTCTGATCATACCATCAGATTAAACCTTTGCTATCTCTCTTGGCCTGTTAGACGGTCGTTACAAATATCTTGTCTTACATGACCAAAAATGCAAATAGCGATGTGTATACATCAGCAAAACTGCAGATAGCGATGTGCACAAGTATAATGTGTTGAGCCATAATATACAATGTTGGATGAGCGAAAAGCATGTATCACAGGTGTTTCCACTCAGGATCAACAGAAGGTCGGAAAAGATATACAAGGGAAGAATAAATCACCATCATTAGAAGTATGTAAGTACAAGGAAGCAAAGTGGACCTAAACGAAAGAAGTCCAGAGGGCTTAGTTGAAGCAAAGGTATCCTATAAGTTCTTACTTGGGGAGCTGCTCCCTAAATATGGGAAGGGTGACCACAAGTATAATTAAAAACATAGCAAACGAGGTGTAGTATGAGAGAAATATTTTAGAGTAGATGAGATGCATTTAGCTGGGCGCCCACACAGGATTTTTTTCGGCGTTAGCAGCCGAATCCGACGGTGTTGCCGTGACCGTGACTACAGGTTGACGTATTTGAACAAAGGGCAAAAATACAAAACTTTTTATACTTTGTGAATGAAGACTCGATCTGTGCTTGAAGAGATAGCTGGAGGTTTACCCAAAAATGTTATCATAGGGTAAAAATTGCGGTACCTTGAAACCCACTACAAGTTTTTGGGTCAATTTAATAATATGCAAGATTAAGCCGTAGTCACAGCCTGTTAACCAGATTAATTGCTTTCTCCCTATGCTGATCAACGTTTAACGTTTATGCCACGTGCATTTGCTTTATCAAATATCTATAAGTTCAAGCGCAGGCACCGTATTTCATTTTCTAAATGTTGGAGAAAGGAAGAAGCAGCTGAAAGAGACGATTTGTCAACGCAAAGGTATTTTTTCTCTTTGGAACTAGAGGTTTCCAGCTATCGGTACCAAAATCTATAATCATTTTTAGCCAACTGGACATAATGTAGCTGATAATGATTTCAAATTCTTCATCACAGCTAAAATTTTAATTTAAAAATACTCAAATTATTTTATTTTCACGAAAACTCAATACATTTAAATGAACAGGCAAGATGTGTGGATTTATTTATTTTAAAATAAACTTTTGGTTCAATTGCTTTTTTATTTAAGTTGAATTGATCGCGGTATGAGCCTCTAAGAGCACTTGATGGTCATGAGGCCACAGGTTAATGAGCGTATAGCGAACAGCCACCTGCCAGCTGTGTCTCCACAAGGGAACATTTGCCAATATTGTAGCCGAGACAGCTGTGACCGGCGGTGCAGGCGACACGGGCACAATAGGCAAGATTCTAACAAGGGTCCAATTTAGCCATGACACGTAATGACGGCTATTGATGGCTCTGTCAAGAGCCACACATTTCGGAATGCTCCAGAGGACGGCTGGTGCGCCGGATCATGAGCACCGCTATATGTTATCGTATTTATCCAAGCGGCAATACAAACGCCGGCTTTCAAAGTTCAATACGAGAATTTCCTGAGTACACAAAACAGAAGAGGACTTTCAGATTGCGTTCACAATGGCATACATTGGAGTCGAGCGGCCTATGGTAAGAATTTGCGCTATTCTTTGTGTTGCATACAATAACGTGGTAAACTCATGGGATGTGGGCAACTACAGAGTCATCTCGTTGTTTGAAACGTATAAGTTATTGAGGTGTTGAGGTGGCCTGACCTACGAAAATTTCTATAACGAACGAATTATGCAACTCATGCTATTGCAATACGATTCCTTAATTATGGAACACAGGATTTATAGAATACCCAATTTGTAGACAGCACTTTTTATAGAATACGAAGTGTATGGGAAATAGTGTAAACATGGAGAAAGATCAGCTGCTTTGGTAAACTGGTGAATAGGCAGTGCACATGAATACAGTGAAGAGGCTGGTGGAAAGGAATCTATATTTAGCGCCAACAAATGAAACCTGGACCCAAAATACAGAAAAACTACATCGCTAAATATGCAGCAAGTTCAAAGAAGAACAAATTGGCATCAGGACTTATCTAAAAAATTCTATTGATGACAAAGTATTAACGGGGCTAATGACAGCATGCATTATGTAGTCAGTTAAATGGAAACTATTTAGGAGCGATAGAAAAACAAACAATATTTCAGATTTCATTTTATCTACCATGTCTGTGATAACAATACGTTTCATTATTATATACTGTGGAACCAAAAGATATTACTTACATTATGTGTTGTTTAAGAGGTGTTCTTACATGACTACAGCACTCTGAGAGCGCTTACCTCCACCAAGCACGGCGAGGTAATGAAAAATTTAAATTGATTTTGAAACTATTATTTCCTCTGTAACAACACTAAAATCTAATCATTTGTGCCTTTTGGCAGTGATAAAGCCTTTTATAATTTTTGTTGAAGATGTGTTCATAACTTTTCGAGTTATGCTACCAACAAACATTAATATAAACATTAGTCAAACACACAAGCAGACCAACCGATCATCACCAAAATTTAATCATTTATGTATACCAACATTACTAACATTTCTCGTAAATTTCATAAAGATCTGTTGAGAACTTTTGGAGCTATTTTGCTCGCACGCATAAAATCAAACACAGAGACAAAAAAGAAGAGATAGACATCGTCACTAAAATTACTTCATTTACTCTTCGTATTATCGTTGACAATTTATGCAAATTACATGAAAATCCGAACATAGTTTTTGAGTTGGGGCATAAAGACAAATGAGGCAGACAAGCAAACGGATTAACGGATCCTTACCAAAAGTTTATCGTCTATTTCTCCTAATATACCTAACAATCCCTGTCAATTTCGTTGAAATCCGTCGATAACTTTTTGAGTTATCGTGGTGCCAGATAGGCAATCAATCAGACAGGCAGACATAGAAATTCGATGAACCATAACTTCATTTACCTCATTGGCGCAGCTAAATATTTTAGTTCACGTTTCGAATGTCATTCCTTATTTTGCCAAGTTTATTGTATATGAAATGCAAAACTTTCGTCTGCATACATTAGTCCCCCATCATGGCGGCAGCCAATGGACACTGTAAGGCGCATTGCTCAGTGCTTGAGGTGGTGATGCTGCAGCGACAGAAGCCTAGGTTGGAGTCCAGATGCAGACTTGATTTTTGACTTCCAAAATCAGAAGAGGTGAGTACAGCCAGTTCATTTTCTGCAAAGCAATACCAGTTTCCTTCATGCATAACTAAGATGTGCGAGACAGCAGTTACAGTCAGTACAGACACTTACAACTCGCTGCCCGGGCGTATACAGACAGAAGAGCTTCACTTGAAGCACAGCACGAGCATCTACCACAACAACAGGAGGGGAACCGAACTTCGTCTTCCTCCGACAGACAGACAGGTGACGATTGGGGTGCATACACAGTTACACACTCAGGAGGGACGAATATGGTTCGCCACACACCCGACAACAGCTTCACTACTACTACTACAGCGTTTTTTAACAGGCTTTGTTGCTTAAACAAGTTGCAGGGGCCGAGCTTGCAGTCGTGCGGGAAAGCAGGGGAACTTTTGTAGTGAAGCAGGCGGTCACAATGCGAAGTGGGCGCTCAGGAGTGAGGACTCGTAAGCCCAACTGCTTCGTAAGTAAAGGAAAAGGGATATTGCTAAAGAAGAAAGAACAGGGTCCTGGTGTTGAAAAACAGCGAAGAAACGCGGGCAATTTCAAATATTATGACAGCACATATTGAGTATTGGATGATATTCAATAATAACGACCTTTATATCTATGTGGAATATTAACGTTGTACTGTGAGACTTACATTATGAACAAAGACAATCGAAGCAGAAAATTGGCAATCGAAGTAACGCAAGCAATATTATTGAAGAGGAAAGAAAGAAATTCGGTAAGTTATGCAAATTCTGGCCCCCTTTTAAAATAAATCACCTACTTCCTAACGCATTCTTAAGTAACAGCTTATAATGTTTTGAAAATAATAGCATAATTCTGATTAAATGACATCTTTCAAAGTCCACACAATAGAACCACATTTATGAACTCTACGGAATTAACTCCCAGTATTTAACTAACTTGGAAAACTCCACGGGGCACTTCCTCCCTCTTCTCGATAGTAAACGCGCGCTTAGATTCTGGCCTCCACCATCACCGACCACCACCGTAGTACAGAAGCCCTTCCACAATGAGCTCTTACCACAAGAACTTTGTGGGTTAGGAAGGCAAGGACTGGTTCGTCTAATATACTGTATTTTAGGGGTATTTGAGTGTTTTAACGTATTTTGAACATTACGAGAACCAGTCCTTACCTTCCTAACAACAAGGTTGGCGTTGTAAAAGTTCATTTTTGGTTAGTATTCTTTAATTAGCGTCAATCTTTGATTGGCCCAACTACGACTACAAGGAGCAGTTCAATAACCTACCAAAAATTTTGTCAGCCTAACGGCATTTTGGTAGGCTAATAGGAAAAGTTGTCATCCTAAACACCCATCTATAAGCTTATATATGTTTTACATCTATTTTCTTTCATATATTTCAAATTATGACTTTGGGATATCAAAGGCCACGTAATAGACTATTGAAGTACCAGGCAGAGAATTGCCATTTAATTTGGAAGTCATTTTAATAAGAGGCGACAGTTAAAATCAGCAGAAATTTTGGAAGAAAACTGCTTTTGAACAAACTCCATAACACCTCGTTGACACTTGTCAGACAAAATAAAATAGTGCATCTGAGAGCATATACCTCAGCCTAACAAAGCAATGTTAACGAAAACACCAATTTAATCCTGAAACTAGGTTTTCTTTTTACAATCATCAAAATTCCGACATACGTGGCTCATCTCAGTAAAAACAGTTGCTATAATTTTGTTGAAAATCTCTCCTCAACTTTTCAAGTTATGTTAGCATGAACACTAGGACAAACGTTAGTCAAGCACACAAACAGAAAAACCGATCATTTACCAAAATTTTTGGAGGCCTAACACTTCTCTGTCACACAGCATAGAATATTAAAAACCAATAAACTTGCAAGAAACCTGAAAATAACCTAATGTATTACTAGGAAATCAACTTTGAAATCGTCCCAAGCTAATTTGAAACCCCGGCTAGAATTCCCAGTCGTTAGGGCGAGAATTATCCCAATATCTATGATCATTAAACTATGAATTAATCGCAGTTAATTTAATTTCAAGGCAACTAAGAATACAAATTAATGATTATTTTCAGGTACTTTAACATATTTGCTTGAAGATGTAGATAGGAATGAAGGTAAAAAAAAATTCCCCAAAAAGTTTGGAATTTATTTCTAAACACACATCGGTGAATTACATCACTTCAGCCTCTTAAATATAGCACCAACAAATTAGGAAATAATGAACGCATTTCTCCGTTTTGGCAGAGTTAAGAAGTGCAACATACGGTTTCACAAGAAACAACATGGACGAAGTAGAAGGAAGTAGCAGCTTCGAAGCATTTTCTGCCGTAGAGACCAGAATTACCCTGGGCCAGAATCACCCCAATTTGCTCTACCATGTATTTTCTCATAGGATACAGTGCCCTACAAATTAGAGGCGTAGCACACCGAGGTATTCATTCTTATCATTAACATTTAATACTAAAACATGGGATCAGATAAGAAGGCAGCAACTATGGTACTTTAAAGGGAGGAAGACGCCAAATTAGTTGAAAATCTAACCGACAACTAATTATTTCAACCCCACCAATCAAAATAAAATTCAATTATTCGACTGTGCACTAATTGGAATGCGCAGCTTAGCGCACTGCCAGCACTTTCCAGTTTTTTCACCGAAACTGCAGAGAAGTGTTGATGGAGCTAGCAGGGCGCTCTGGTTATTATCCTAAAGTTCGGTGCATTTAGAGCTTAGAGAATAGAAATACAACAAGGTATGAGCACGGGCTGCATGCTAAATTTCCTATTTAAAGCCGTATAACTGTTTTTTAGGTGTTCCATATAATTTTATTAGCTTATTGATGCCCTTTTTTTCAACCACACCCCATAGTAAATGGTAAAGTAATATTAAAGGATAGTATTTGCCGGATGCACAAAATAATAAGGTACATGAAAAAAGAACGCACCAGTCGCGCTTACATATGACCGATGGTTCATGAAGTTTTAAGTAAGCAAAAAGATGCTTTTGAAGAACATCGAGGGCATGCTTTACAAAGATACAGGAGTTGATCAACGAAATGCTTTATTTTCATACTGTCGTTCTCTATAACTTTGTTTGCTACCGTAGGCGTAGCGATATCACTCGCGGTAAAAGACAAACAGTTGGTTGAAGCTCGGTAGAACTGATTCAAACAATAATATCGTGCTAAAGGTGCTGAACTAATTCCCAATGATAGTTAAACTGTTGGTTGTCTATCAGTATACGAATAGCACACAAAAAATTACATATTTTAATGATAGAAGCCACTAATTTACAATCTTTTTTATATTAGAAACGTTAAGCCTTAGTTTATCTCTTCTACCGTCTAGGAATAATATTCAAATAGACCGAAAACTTCATGAAATACTCACCTGGTGATCCAAGTTGGTAGCGTGCAAGAAAGAAAGAATCATTAGAAACGAGAATATTGTATGAACAATTTTGAGCATAGTTATGTGCATGAAGTACGATGCTAATGTTAAAACAGAAATGGGAATGAGTAAACAATACAATATTAAATTATCTGCCAGGCATGGGCCTGTCATCCCGCAATATTCGAGGCCCACAGCACCGGCCGCCGCTACTGTCGTGGTAAAGTCGCTAGGTCCCGAAACCTCGGTACTCAGCTGTATAATTTTACAACTGCCGTTAGCGATATTTTCTAGAGACATTGTGCTTCACAACTGAGCGAGTAAATTAGTAAGAATACAGACTTAAACGCCGTGAATAACTTATATAGTGAAAAGTTGTACTACTTCAGATACCAAATAAGCAGTAGATTAGTTGGATAACGGAAAGAAATAGATTTCAGCAGTGTTTTTTTTTCAATTCTAGGATTTTTTCGGAACTCACGCAGCCGCATTTTACCTGGAACGTTTAGTCAACATGGACCCACAGATCCAGCTTGTATGATGTGGTACCAGTGAACCTGGGTAATTCCCTAGCACCGCGTCGCCTGATCACAGTCGCCCTCGAGGGCAATTATCATTAAAATTTTACGTTCGGGCCACAACTGCAAGAAGTTGCAGTTCACATGAGCGCCCAGGTTGTCAAAGAACACCAATCAGTAAATGATTCGATGGAACTGGTGTATGTTTTGGGACTATACTAAAAATTTGAAATATTCCTAAGTAATAACACTATTTAAACTAACTGAAGAATTTCACCGAAACGACTAGCAGTAATCAGGCATTTATTAAGTTTCTTACTTTCTTGACATCTGGTGCCACCTAAAGTCCACAAATATGCTACCTAGTATCCAAAATCACAAGAAACGCCAGCAAACAGTTCCCAAATTGGAAAGCGCGGCAATGCGGTAGGAACTCCTTGCGATTCGATCAGCAGGCTAATCTTTGATGCACATGAAAAGTTTAGTATTTGTCGCCAAGTTATTTTCTCAGATTACAGTACACATCATGCGAGCGACATCAGCTGCGACAGGTAGAGTACACAATAGGTTTCTGTCAGGTAGCTGCCAAAGATACTGATGTCGATGCCATAGGTTAGTCAAAAGAACGAGTATCGCCATCTTTTCCTAATGATAGGTTGAACGCTCGTAAACATAGCTTTAGGATTGCCAAAAAAGGCGCAAAAATGTTAACTAGCTGCGCAGTTTGCTCCGCAAGTGACGTTAGTTAGCTTTCGGACATCTCATTTGTCTGGAGGGATTTATAACTCAAAATTCTTTTCATAAGTGTGCTATTTGAATGGGACATCAACGCATCCGGACGAAAAGATGAAGATAAAAGTTTTTTTTGACTAGCGTGTGCCATCGCTTTCGGGCGTACGCATTCGCCACTGCGTGAAACTAGACGCCAAGGCTTGGCCATATTTGTGTGCCGCAAGTGCCGTACTTGTATACTCTCCACTATTTACCGACGCATAGTTGCAGGTTGGTTGATGGAAACTGCTCGAAAATGCTAGTGGATTTATTGGTTAAGGTTCTAGATGCAGTATATATACCTGAGAAAATAAAGAATTGAAGAAATCGGAGAAATTTTGTAATTTAAATTATGCTAAAATCATGGAAATGCGATTCACAGCAAACTATTAGGTCGTTGAAAATGAAGTGTCCGATTTTTTATATAACAAGTTTGAGCCATAACTTCTCTATTTTGTATTTCGTTCCATTTACAACTGCAATATTCGTGGTAATATTCGTGGTAGATCATCATATCGTCCCTTTGTTATAATGTATAAATTAAACTTATGGAACCCACTGATAAATCATAACTTCGCATTCTTTATGAATATGAATACCCGTTAAAGGGCTCAAGATTTAGCGGTAATCGGGCCAGGAATGCTGCTAAAATTCATACAAAACAACGCTGAAGACGGCACAGTCGTTAACTCGTAGGTCGATACACGATTTACGATGATTTCTTTTTGAGAGACCTACGAAGCGAATGCAACATGGCCATTATCCTCACTGAACTATGCAGAGCTCGGGGCGTTTGATAAATCCTAAGATCAGTGCCTCGCACCAGAGCAGAAATCATTAAGAATGTTTATAAAAAAGAATTGGCGCGATTATTGTCTGATCATTTTATCAAGGCAGTTCGGCCGTGGTTAAACTGCTCTATAGCGTTGCCAATTCTATTGTTATTTGTGAGATTATGTTAAGCCCATATCTTAGCCCCGCCCACTCCTTGCATATAGAGAAATCTCAGAAATGCCCAAAATATTGGCACCGCTATAGAGGAATTTGACCACGACCGAACTGTATCCAAATGGCCAGACTATTGAAATTTGAAGACGTTCATTTCAGTACACCATTCTTATGTAGACACTATAACCGAGTACCATCGATGATGCAAGGTGCGAATTGGGACGGAACAGGTCTCCCCGCGGAAAGACTTACTTTGATGTTCACACCAGCATCGTCCCAGAATTGCCCCACTTCTGAAAAACTCCAAAGTTGTAAAAGTTTTGAAGCCTATCGAACCACCCCACATTGCATTTAAGCAATGACGCTTGCGGGAGAGCCATTCTTCCCTTCAGGGCCTACTTAAATTTACAGCTTGCCTGCACTGGCTGCATGCAGGCCCTGCATACTGGGATGGCTCCTGCTAATTTCACTTATCCACTAACTTCTACTTGCTTCTAGTAACGTAAAAGAATAGAAATACCTTGCCTTGATAAATTTAAACTAATTTACTGGGAGGCCTAAAAGTCTCCTCTGTTGGTGTCTTCATACACTGCGTGCACTTCAGTGGCTAAGCCAAGCCACTGCACAGAGCAGCTCTGCCAATTGCTGTTCGAGACCAGCATCGTCGGCTCACTAGACTAGGCATGAAATTTCGAAGATTACCTTTATGGTTTGCGTAGAATGTCAGATATGAGGAATCAGCATTAACAGGACATGAATTTACCCTAATATGAACCAAATGAAACTTCCATTTCTCTGGTGGATAACATTATTTGAAACGTCCTCTAGGAAGGACCCCGATCCTTATAAAGTTAAAAGATAAATTCCACGTATTAAACATCAAGTACAGCCATAAACAAAGTTATGAGCAACCCTACGAAAAGTTTGTTTTGAAGTATGTCTGAATCGATTTTGCTTTCGGAGGTGATGCCCGCTGATTGTATCATTTGAGAATTACATTCTGTATAACAAAGTTAAATCTGTTTTTACCATAACGCTGTTTACAAAAGTAAATGCAGTAAAGATAGGAAATTGTGTGTAAGGTGTCTGAGCAAATCTACGTTTAATACCTCTCTTCATTTACGAAACCTAAATATTTCACTGTTTTGTTCTTTAGCACAACAGTTTCAATGAAAGTCGCCCAAATAGTAAGGGCTGAAATATTTGCGGTGTTGAAAAATGTTCATTCTAAAATGAAATTGCTAAAAAATAGGGTGTTTAGGGAATAGTGTCCGAAGTGCTAACAAAAGCCATAGGAAGACTGGTGAAGAGAACATCGCTGGCTGACGGGAGAAATGCGTCCGCAAATTTGAATACTCAGTTTAAGGTAGTAACTGGCAAAGGAATTTCATTGGGTACGGTGTGACAAAGGCTTGTAGAATTTAGTCTCAAAGAATGTAAAACTAAAAAAAAAACATCATTGTCTCATGGCAACAAGATGAAAAGGCTTCTTCTTTCAAAAGCACATCAACAGTGGACTGGTGATAATTAGGCTAAAGAGATCTGGTCAGGTTAAAGCTACTTTGAGGTGAATCTCTTGATGTTTATGTGCGTTGGGAGTTTGAGTAGCTTATCGCCCCCACTGCGATGTACCTGCGGTGAAATTTGGAAGGCAGCATTATGGTTTGGGGCTGCATGGAGTCCGCAGGGACAAGAATGCCATTCACATGCGAAGGCAAAATGAATATAAGTAGCTACGTACACCAACATGTTGGACAGAACGTGCAGCCACTCATTGGAAAAAAATATTCAACATTAACATATTACCTCACAACGAAACGATGCTTCCTGTCATGTGTCAAGAGTTTCGAAAGGTTGATTTGAGAAGTAAGCATTTGAGGGTAATCGATTATCCCCTCGCTCTGCCCACTTAAACTCCGTCTAGCATATGTGTTTACAGCTAAAGAAAAGAGTTAGCAAGCGTATATGTTCCTCAAAACCGCAGTTAGAAGCCAAACTTCATAAACAATTTCTCAAAATTGATGCAGCCACTTATACTTATTCAATCTCTAACTTGCCATAACGCACAGAAGCTGTAATGAAATCCAACGGAGGCCATACTAAGTATTAGATGCTATCTATATTATAATAAAAGTCTGTGAACTTTATATACTTGTTTGCGGATTTTGTTTATACATGTATTTACTTGTGTCTTGTTAACACACAGTTTCTCCGCATTTAGATAGAACTAAATTCGAGCGTCATTATTGTGAAGCTACGCCCCTGGGAGACATTTTAGAATCCGCCACACAATCTACCATCGTTCAAGAGCCAGGGCGAGACGGGTAGGCTATATAAGAAGCGTCGTAAAATAGATACCGATGTATCAAATGAACGAAAAAAGGGAAATTCTGAATTGTTAGTCCCCTGGCCAGTATCAGTAGCTAAGATGATCGAAGAATAGCATCAGTCTACTGGCTTCAGAGCTGAAATTTCTGTATATGCGTTCTTTCGGTATTGTATTATACTAAGAATCGGTGAACATAGCTTTAGGAAGGGAAGAAATTTAGGAGCTAAAGATTAAATTCGATTGTGTATCTATGATACGGATATTAAGTAAGCCTGAACTCGGTATGAACGGGGCCCGTCAAATCCAAAGGTGCTACCCAGGAAATAAAACTGGCCTACGTAACATCTTCTGTATATTGATGTTGTTTACAGGCTGAGGGCTGAATATTTATTAGGGCAGCAAAGAAACTGTTGATGTTGACTCGTACGGGCAGGAGTGGACGACTGAATGGCATGTGGTCTTTGACCTGTTGAATAACACCTGGTTCTTACGAAAGCAAAGAGAATTGTGATGATGACCGAATGGGTCACGGGCTGTTTAGTCATTTTTAATTCTATTTTTCAGGGTGCTATGTGATATCATCCATAAAGTACTTTTAAGCATATCTTTTTTACTTTTTTGAGGATGCCTCTTGATTTCAGCCATGGCTGTATGTATAAGGGCTTCTGCTCGAGACAAAATAAAATTGAAATAAAATACAGAAGACATACACAAAATTGTCAACTACAATTTAAAGGATAGTATTGCAGCGCACGTGTGCCAGTTTTGCCCGTGAAACAGTGACGTCAATAAATTGCTAAAGAAGAATGGACCCGATGGGAGTTCCTCAATTACGCTCCGTTCACAATCAATATAACCATCTGCAATGCCAATTCGAAACAATTTCAAGGATGCCCCTTTCAGGGAATCAGGACAATGCCTGCTATATGAGTGAGTTGTACTGTATGTCAGTATATTTGCAGCAAGCATACAACGTAGCAGACACATCTTTTTTTTTTTTTTTTTGCTCGCAGTCCATCTTCTTTGGTCTGTGTTGGTGCTCAGTATCCAACAGCTCTGTGAAATAAGAGCATTTTCCCCGCCCCCGCTACTTAAGCGCTAATCTTATCACTTAAATTCGTGTATATCTAGAATTGCCAGAAAAAGATGTGGCGCTTAAAAAATGCTTTAGCTGAAATAAAATAATCCCTGGAAGCCTTCGGTAGAGTTCTGTCCGTTCAAGTCATTGGCTCCCGTGTCGTAATGCTCTTAGTTACTCTTCCCCACGCCAAAGTATGCGTTTCTGCGAGGAATGTCACATTCTGCAGCTTTGGGAAGGGTCAGTAGACACACATGTCAGGAGACCATTGGTAAGAAGAGGTGGTCTATAGCTGTGACGTGTTTCGAGGCCAGGAACTGCCACGTACTGAGCGTGACGTAGGAAGGTACGTCGTGGTGTGGAACAGCCATGGCAGAACTCGCCTAGCGTGCCGAACATGAACTGGTGATGTACGGTCTCTTGGTTGCAATGCTGGCTGTGAGGAATTATTATTATTATTAAAACTTCACGCTTGAGCTCCCACGGACAGGTAATAAAACCCAAATGAAGCATCTTGCAACACCGGGAAGCCCAAAACGCTGCTAAAGGAATCCAGCAAGAAACCATTAACAGCTGACTTAAACGCCTGCAGGCCAATACGACCAAAAGCCGATGCCGGCAACAAATTCCAAACCTTATCCGACTAGGGCACGAAGCACCGAAAGAACTGATTAGTTCGACATCTGACAGCGTCCAAAGTGAAAGAGTGCGCTCTGCACGCAGCACTAGTCGCTCTCCCAGAAACCTTGAGGGCAGGGAGAGAAGAATACAACCAATGCCTCTCATTATTGTACACCCTGTAAAACATGCAAAGCTCTGCTACTCTCCTCCTGTAGGACAGATTCACTAGATCATTATCAGCGCACAGCCTGCTGGCTGAACTAACAAGTCGATCCAACAGACGCAAGTGAGTGTCAGCAGCTGAAGCCCAGACCGGTGAGCAATACTCCAACACAGGCA
>LQNS02278087.1:346755-363255 GCA_001587735.2 Parhyale hawaiensis
CAAGCCGATGAAGTACAGAGCTCGAGCCGTAAAGCAGCTTGAGTACTGCAGCAAGTCGGGATGCAGCAGACTAGGAGGCAGCGTGCGGAGCAGCAGATTGGGAGGCCCCATAGTGCCCCCGGAGAAAAGTGTTGCTGACCGGACCTCTTTGGTTCTGTAGCAGTAGGGCTGCAGACTTCAAGTTCATGTAGTAGAGCTGTTTTAGCTTAGGAGTCAAGCTAAAGTTGAGACTTGAGACTGAATTTCCACCCCAAAATCTGGCCATGATATACTGAACGGAGCGCAAGCAACTTCCAGGAGTACGCGTAGGTTGGCCAACGCCAGAGCGCAAGTCGTCGTTTGTTGACCGAACTGTTGGAATTTCGGGCAGTGTCTCGAGAATGGGAGATGATAAGCAGTGTCGAGCGTTGGATGGGGTTACAGCTGCTGTGGTGCTCAACTGTAGAGAACTGATGATGGAAAGTTCACGACACAGGGGTCTAAGTTGTCCGGGGGTCTGAGTTAGGCAGGGGTCTGAGTTTTCCGGGCCTGAGTTGTTCGGAGGTCTGAGTTGTCCGGGGGCTGAGTTGGGTAGGGGTTTGCGTTGTCCGGGGGTCAGAGATGGAGGTGTCTGAGTTGGCAGGGGTCTAAATAGGGTGGGTCTGAGTCGGTGGGGTCTGAGTTGGGGGGTCTCAGTTGGAAGGGTCTGAGTTGTCCAGGGGTCCGAATTGACCTGTAACCAATACAAAGCTCTAAATGACCAAAACATTAATTCAGTTAACTTTCTGTATGAGTTTATTTAACAGTGTTCTAATGGCACATTGTATGCTATTCTAGACTATTATTCAATGTTCAATCTTTCGTTTCACCTTAGGCTACAGTTAAGTCGACGAGTGGACCATCGACTTAAGATCGATTACTGTTTGAGCTTGTCAGAATGACAAGGGTTGCATGAGAAAGTGTTAATAAGATACTAAACTCCTATCAAGTTCAACTGACAAAAAAAATCTGGAAATACTATCCAACGGCATTTATGTTATCTGAAAAACAACAAAAATTCATCAAACAGCGTAAACTTCCTCTATCGACTTGAATGCTTTAGTAGTAAAAAATGTGTAATAGACAGGTCGTTGACGTATTTACTAGAATTAAGGACCATCAAACAAATGTAAAGAAAAGGAAGTAAATTCTTTAATACTTTATTTCAACATCTCCTCCAAACTGGATACAATACATATTGGCAATATTTTGTTGTACTGCAACAAGAAGTAATAACTTATTGGAGCCTAGAATTTAGTCTTGAAATGCAAGTTTTATAATCGCTATCAACATATTCCATAAAGTTGCAAACCAGTCCTAAAATAAATAGTGTGACCAGTTGCGACTATGACCTCCCCAAAAGACTTAATGTATTTTTTTGCAGCAAAAGTTTCCTTCCGTATCCCTGAATATCCCTGAAACTTTGTCGATGTCTCTCATGTCTTATGGGTCTTGTAGTTTTTGCCTTGAATAGATCCTGCGTTACTTTCGTTTTGCGTGTCGAAGGCTCAGCCCAAAATCCATTCGAAGTTTACTACACATCGCGAAATGCGGAACTTGGATGTTCGCTAGTTCAGCAAATTAGGAAAAGAGTCTTTATCAGCAAGCGCTCAAGCACCGCTGTATTTCAATCTCTGTCGTGTTTTCTCTATACAAGACAACACAACTTCATTAGTTTTAAAACTTTATGTTAAAAAAAGCTAGGAAAAAGTTATTGCTGGCTATACTGCACTCTGAAAAATAGCTCACCCTTCGCTTTATTGATAATCTTCTATATTTGAACATCTTGAACTAAGATTAAATCAAGTATCAATGTTGAAAAAACGTAAAACTAGTTTCCATGAAGGTGCTAAGTTTCACTGTAAATCTCTTTACTGTTTCGATTTCAAAGTTGGCAGAGCAAGAAGGACATCTGTTCTAATCACTGAGGTTCCCACTGTAGCCATCTTCTTCAACCTGGTGTAATTTTCGCTTAGTGGGTTCCAACAGAACGCGCCAGATTCGCCAATATCTCCCACCTAGCCAATATTTCGCAAAATCTATATTGTTGGGCACGAAAGATACAGATATATATATGTATATAAACATGAGAAACAACACAATTTAACAAACACTATCGTGTGCTGGCATATTTATATTTTTAAATATTTATTACCTCCGCCAGGGCGGCTATGTTTTCGTCGGCGTTTGTCTGTCACAAGATAACTCATAAAGTTATTGAAGGATTTTCACGAAATTCTCAGGATTTGTTAGGTATGATGAGAGCTACTTTTGACTAACTACTCATGTTTTTGCTTGGCAACATAAGTAAGCATATGTTATATATGTTAAAGGACCTTCATGAACTTTGCAGGAAATGTTAGGGATGTGCAAAGAGCAAAGGGCCAAATTTTTCTGCTGATTTGTCTCTTTTCTGTTTGCCAGGAACATACCCCTAAAGTTATAAAATCTTTATGAGTTTTTATAATACTAAAAGGAACAACTAGGTAAAATTTTGTAAGGATTTTTTGTCAGTTTGTGTCAGACTACATTTGTCCTAATGCTCGTCACAACAACACGTAACAATATTCATAATTTCTTACAGGAAGTCAGGTGGGTTGACCTACATCTGAGCAAGGCCAAAAAACTAGAGTTAGCTGGTCATAAAAAATGACGGCGATGAATTTTGTTATCGGTCCACCCAAAAAGAGGCAAAATGGGTGGAGTCATCATAATAATTTTTTTTAGACAGTCAGGTGCGAAAAATTGAAAAATATATATTTATTTTGAATAAGCTAACCATCAAAAATGACAGCGATGAATCTATAGCAATCCATAAGAAAGAGGCGGAACTAGTTGGGCCTTACCAAAGTTTGATGTGGGTTGACTGAGATGTGAAAAATGCCCAAAATGTACTGTTGAGTAACTGGCCATAAAAAATGACGGCGTTGAATTTACTCCCCCCCCCTCCCCGCAGGTGATGGTCTTACGCCACAAGGCATTTTAGTATCAGATGTCTTTGGAGGAATAAATGATTAATATTTGGTGAAGATCCATTAAACCGTCTCTTTGTGCACCTTTATTTTCTTGGTGACATAACTCAGAAATTTATGTGCAAATGTACATACGGGAATTGTTGGAATCTTACTAAGAGTAAACGAAGAATTTTTCGTGTTTGATCTGTTAGTCCTTCTGTTTGTCTCAAAATGTGTTTTTATGTTCGTCAGTAACAAATCAAAAGCTCATGAACGGATTTTCATGAAATCTGCAAGGATTGTTAGAACTGTTAAAAGGCACATAGGACCAAATTTTGGTGATGATCGACTCCTCCGTAGTCGTATTCAACTAATGTTTATCAAAATGTTTATCAGAACATAACTCAAAAAAATTTGTAGGAATTACTAAAAAATGTTAAAGATACACATGACCAAATTTTGGTGATAATCTTTCCTCCGTTTGTGTTTTTGACTAATGTTTGCTCTATAGTGTTTGTTAAACCATAACTGAAAAAGTTACAGTAGGATCTTCAATAAAATTTCAGAAGCTGTTATTACTGCCACGAAGCACAAATGACAAAAGTTTGACGATGATGAAAAGGAAATCCTGGTTTCAGGACAACTTTGACTTTTTCGTCAACACTGCCTTGTTTGGCGGAGTTGAGAGCTTTCAGAGGGCTCTACCTATAAGTGTTTTACAGAGGCAAAGCCAAAAAGAGGGTCTGAAACTATTGGGAAACATAAGAAAATTCAACCAAATATAAGAACAAGAACCCAGAGAACTTGAAGAGGTGCAAAGATTTTTCACTAGGGCCAATATTACTTTGTATAGCTATTTCTACAAATCTTCCAGTCAACCATAGTGATCAGCAGGGGTGACTTTACAATTAATTATTGAGATCAGTATGAATAAATGATGATAAATTTCCTACGTCGTTGAATACTTCGTAGAAATGATATTTATTTACGAATCATGTTGAGTTTTACGCGAGAAGAGCTTTACAATTTCTGACGTAACTATAAAGGGTATAAATCTTTAATTGGGACTGCTTTCAAAAATTATACTTTCTTTTTTTCCCGATGAGGTTGTTGACTAATTTTGTTTACTATTAAAAATTTAGCATTTCAAGTTTATGAACCAACAATTACTAGCTGGTAAATGTGAAAATTGTACAGAACAAAAGCAATGTTTTTCAGTGATTTCTCAGACCCGTATCATCCTAATTTTTCCATATCTAATATTGAAGGAACCTGTGGAAATTTTACAGAACAATAATGATGCCTTCCCCTCCAAGTCAGGCAGTGAATCGTCTGCCTAAAACTTGCGAGCAGCAGCAACAGCTTAAATCTGAAAATGACTCCTTCTCCTGTTGACCTCTTCCCAGGTCGTATCAAGGATACCTCAAAGATTTCCTAATTTTCCCCCTATCTAATGTTGATGAAAGCGTCAAGGTTGTAACAAGTACCTAACAGGGGGACCAGTAGAATTATAAGATAGACTGCCGTTTAATATTGCTAAAGGCAAGAAATATAATTGTAATATAATTGTAGAACGTGTAATTGCTGAACTGTACCGCGCTGGTGACATCAGAGACTATGTACCACGGTAGCACCATGCTTCCGTTCTCAGCTCTAGCACCTTGTGTCGCTCGCAGGTTCGATACCCGGCCTGGCATGTAAGCTCTTTGCAGATCTTGGTGTGCTGACTCGGTAGTTCTGTGTGCATGCACGGCACTGTGGTGGAACTGCTTTCCTCGGAGATAAGGGGGGTGGGGGGTCTCGGGTCATTTGTTCCTTCAGTAAAATTGGCGCCAAAGTTCTTGGTGACCCGGAGGCGACTGCGACTACACTTACTTATCTGGGGCCAGTGAGCCTATACCCGCAGCACAAACCAATGCGTGTGGATTTCCCAGGTGATGGTGTGGTCTAAGTTGACTCTATTCTATCTTTACTTTGACTTGGATTTTTGTTATGCTAATGGGCGGAAATTCAGGAGCATTCGAAGTTATTATTAGTCTAGAGTTTCTTCGATTACCAACTTCATTGAAAGCAATTCTTTTTTCGTCAACGAACAATAATTTACGTTACTCTTCCACCGTTCTTCAGGTGGTTAAGCTGCAAGAACGCTCCTGTCTTTTCTACGGTTATAGCTTTCGAACGAGCTGTTAGGATTTTTAGCGCCTGCTGATAAAAGACTTAATTTTCAAGTTGACTGTAACAGCTTTGGATATGGTTATTTTACTAACATTGAGGCATTTTGTCAATGACTTTGATGGATTGGCCGTGATTGACCTTTGCAAGTCGGCGAAAAAGCAAGAAATTCGTTTTAAAACACTTTTTGGAGCATGAGTTTTAAGTTTGACCCTCTAGCTTTTAAACTTGCAACAATTCGGAAAACTGTGCTTCTAGCTTATCCTGTGACATAATAATCTGTGTTCTACAGTCACCATCGGGGTACAATTTACAATTTATATTTCCATAAATGAATTCCTTCCCTTCAGCCATTTTCAACGGTGAATAATCATTGATTCATAAACCTAAAATGCTATATTTTATTTTTTTTTTAATTGAGAAAGTCTAAGATATCACCGGAGAAAAATAACATTATAACATAAAAACAGTTCCATACTTCGCTTATACCCCTGTATCTGTCGGTATGATTGCGTTTTGGATGAATATTTCGAATACTTTACAAAGTACAGCGGCATTGAAAACTTCATGCGTAACGGTAAACAAATTTTATTTGTTGTGCATACTCTATGGACAAAAAAAAAAAAGAGTATTACAAATGTCATCAATGGGTAGCTCAGGAGGACACTTATATCTTATGTTTCCAAAGCCTACAGAACTGTCATGTGATCCAAAGATATACCGCCAGTTAAGCGAGTGTTCTTGAAATGCAGCCGTCAAACTCCCACGACGATATGGATGGACAAGTTGCTGAGGTTCACGTTACTGCTGTAACTTAGCTTCACTTTAATGCTTGCAGATAAAACTGTTGAACTGCAAACGCATTTCAACAGGAATATCCTCTCTCAAGTTCGTTTTTCTCGAGATCTGGGCCAGGATGTTCAAAACTTCGCCAAGCGAACGTAACGCACAGCTGTTCCCCTAGCGCTGCTTACGTGAACCTTCAGAGTTACGTCCGTATTTTCAAAGCATTTAGAAGGGGAATATATCTGGATTTAAACGTAAATCGAGAGCTAAATTTTTATTTTCACTTACACATGCTTTTTGGGGTTTTTGTTGCTTTCACTATGTAAATTGGGTCAATTTAAGACAAATTAGATGAATGTTGTTTTCGTCGCAAATGCTTAGTTTTTAGTTAGTTTTTACCCCCCATTGTTTTCCTATAAGAGAAAATAGCCGATGTCCTCACTGCAGGCTTGCTAACAACCTAAAAGAAACTTAACCAAACCTAACCTTACCTTACCTAACCTTACCCAACCTAACCTAACCTAACCTCATCTAACCCAACCTTACCTGACCCAACCCTAATTTCACCTGTATGGGATCGCTCAGTATTTTCTCCCATAGAAAAACAATGGGAAATTCAATGTCATATATCTCGAAAACTAAGCATTTGAGACGAAAACGTTATTCATGTAAATTGTCTTAAATTGACCCAATTTACATACTGAAAACAATAAAAATCATGTGTAAGTGAAAGTAAAATAATACCAATCGAAACGTAATTTTAACGCTGATTGGAGCAGTCGTAAATGCTCTAAATGTAATCGTCTATCTAATATAATGAGTTATAACATTGGTAATTGTATTTCACAGAATTTTCAGTCCCAAAATAATACCAGTTATGGAGCAAAATGGTGTTTTTACAATGTTACCTATTCCTCAAATTCCTCAGTCGATCTTCTGTTTCGTTTTTTGCGGCAGTTCCTCGTAGGGGCTGCTAGTTTTCTTTGGGGTTGACAACAGAAACTTTTTTTGGGAAACTAAATTGAGTCTATAGAGACACTCTGTAAATGGGAGGTACTTTGAATGTTATTCACGTTAATATTGGCATAAGAGATAATAATAATATATAAAATCTCATTTAGTAACCTGCACAACAGATATCATTAGAAAATTATGATATGTATACCCAGAGTAAAACTTCCCGCCATTTCGAGTAGCAGCAGATCCCCCGTCGCTGATTGACTGGCTACCGTGCCTGTTGTAGGAACTGCTTCTGCTGCTAAGTTCCCTTAACTTTGGTTTGAACATGAATCGTTAGGTTAAACGCAGAGAAACGTTGACCTAAAACGAAACTTTGCGACTCTTTTGAACATGTTACGCATGAAATGCAGCGCAGGATTGCTTTTAATTGCCACATTAAACCGAAAGCTTGAAGGCCGTGGCTCTTCAAAAGGTTGTTGTAAAAGACGCAGCAGTAAAAAAAAAAAAACAGTACCGGGTCACATGCGATCGATATGAATAAGATTTAGCACACTGTAGACATTTGGGTAACACATCATACACTAATGAGCAGGAGACATAGTCGAGTACATGTTGTGCATAGGCAAAGTTGAATAGCTACCTCCGCCAAGGAGGTTATGTTTTCGTCGGGTTTGTCTGTCTTTCTGCCTGTCACCAAGATAACTCAAAAAGTTATGGAAGGATTTTGACGAAATTTGCAGGTATTGTTAGGTATTTTAGGAGAAACAGATGACTAACTTTTGGTGAAGATCCGTTCGTTTGTTTGTTTGCTTGTCTGCCTCATTTTTTTCCCAATGCCATAACTCAAAAAGTTATCTATGGATTTTTATGAAATTCACTTGAGTTGTTAGGTTTATCATGAAGAGTACATGACCAATTTGTTTGTGATGATCTGTGTTTTCGTTCTTTTGTTTGTCGCTGCGTTTGATTTTATGTTTGTTAGCGCAATAACTCAGAAAGTTTTGAGCGAATCTTTATGAAACTTACAAGAATTGTTAGTAATGCTAAAAGACATTAATGATTAAATTTTGGTGCAGATCAGTTGATTCGCTTCTATGTTTGAGTTATGTTTGTCATAATGTTTATTGCGCAATAACTCAAAAAGTTTTGAATGGATCTTTATCAAATTTACTGGAGATAATAGTGTTAAAAGGTAAAAATGGTTAAGTTTTGGTGCAGATTGGCAAATTCGTTTCTATGTTTGAGCTTTGTTTGTCATGATGTTTGTTTCGCAATAACTCAAAGTTTCGAATGGATCTTCATGAATTTTGCAGGAGTCTTCAGTAATATAAACTAGAGCACTTTGAGAGCGCATACTTCCGCCAAGCAAGGTAAGGGTTACCAAAAATCAAAATTGGTTCTAAGACTATGATTTTCTTTGTATCAACACCAAAATCTCAAAAAATTCAGATCAGCAGTCACTTTAATAAAACGTTTAGACACTTTTTGCAAGTTCTAGAAGCTAGTTTTTGATCATTCCCTATTTCATTAAGAACAATTCTTGAGTAAAAATAAAGACTGGCTATATAAAAGGCGACGTTTCGGCAATCTACTCATCTGTGCCCTTCAATAGTGTTCACAGCTTCAGTAATTTCATTTTTTTTTTTTAGATCCGTTCATAAATTTTAGAGTTATGCTGCTAACAAGCATTATGACGAACATGAGTCAAACATACAAACGAACGAACCGATCTGCACCAAAATTTGATCGTTGATGCCTTTTAACATTACTAATAACGGCGATGAATTTTATAAAGATCCTTCCGTTATTTTTTTGGAGTTATTGTGATAACAAGTATAAAATCAAAAACAGTGACAAAAGAAAAAACTAACAAACGAATCGTTACAAAAATTTGGTCATTTACTCTTCATAACATAACTAACAACTCGTGTGCATTCCATAAAATTCCGTCCAAATGAGGCAGCCATAGAAACAAACTGATGAACGGATCTTCACCAAAAGTTAATTATCCGTTCCTCTTAACATATCTAAGAACTCCTGTAAATTTCGTCAAAATCAGTCCATAATTTTTTTAGCTATCTTGATGACAGACAGACAAATAGACAGATTCACAGGCAGACAAGTCCGACGAATACACAACCTCCTAGGCGGATGTAGTGATTAAATTTTGTTATAGATCGGTTGGTTCATTTGTATGTTTGATTTATGTTTGTCATGATGTATGTTAGCAGCATTACTCAAACAGTTATGAAAGGATCTTGATGAGGTTTGCAGAAACTGTTAATACAATTAAAAGGCACATATTATTAGATTTTGGAGTTGATACAAAAGAAATCATGGTTGCAGAGCCAATTTGAATTTTTCGTTGCCGTTACATTCAGAATGTAATTTTTGTCAGACATTTAAAACTAAAAGGGTGTTTTCATGACACTTTTTTGCATGTGAAAGATAGTAGCTAGTATACTAGGTTCATTACAGTTCTTTCATTTTTTCTGAATTCAGTCAAACCCATTGCTACCATTCTCCAGAATTCCCAGCTCTTTCTCGTGATTCAGTGAATCTGACGTCTTCGTTTGGGGCAGGGAGTTTGACGCACGGCGTTTGACGCACGGCGTTTGAGGCACGGCGTTTGTGGAACGGCGTTTAGGGCACGGCGTTTGAGGCACGGCGTTTAGGCACGGCGTTTGGGGAACGGCGTTTAGGGCACTGCGTTTGAGGCACGACGTTATGGCACAGCGTTAGGGGAGCGGCGTTTGGGGCTCAGCGTTTGAGTCATGGCGTTTGGGGCTTGGCTTTTCATTGGTCTCCCATAGAGAAATGGCAGATGACTAGAGCAGTAATACAACAGTCGCACCCAATGCACTATTTAGCTTGCTCTGTTGCCTTAGCCCTTTCATTATTTTTCGCTGAACAATTAACACGTTCGTTATAATATCCACTTTTCAAAAAGAAATGCTAACGTAAAGCTGCTGTGAGTTCACTAGCAACTCACTACAGAGTTCATGTCAGTGTGGTGCCGGTTGAATTAAACCACGCAATGGAGGCGGCGGATGCGTATGCTCATTCGACAACGTGTGAAATATAACTTCAACTATATGTATTTTTATTATAAGCGTCCTTTAAAGTAATCTGCTTACTATTGAAGTATTTGCATATACCTGTCCTCCAAACATTTCATTTCGGTGGATATAAAAATCAAGTGGTTTTCAACAATTATTTCGAGTACTTCCTAAATGTAACGATACGCTACAACAGTTGCATGAGGAATCATTTATAGCGGGGCAGAAATTCATTTGATCACCTGCGTTGAATTTCAAAACAAGGTTTATATATTTTGGACCAAACATAATGTCAAAGACACTCGCACGGATTTCCGCAGCCAAAAGCCGCTGGAGTTATGATATGGGCCGCGGCTGCAGCTGCCGTCCCCGAAATAGCACTTATTGTTGAAGTGACTGAATATTTACAACCACATTGAATAAAATTTAATACGACCCGCGCAGTCGAATTCTGTGTTGATCATGTGGCTGCTGAAAGCAACGGTTACGTCTCCACAGATTTGTAGCTTCTGTAGTAAGTGTGTCGGAATAGCGCTAATTTAAGCGCGGCCCAATGGTCTCTGCGACCTTTAAACGGTGGCATTATAATTTTCGAAAAAAATTATGAATCTAAGAAAATATAAACAACAGATACGTGCAATTGACTTCATGCAGGCAGATAACTTGGCGTACTGTATGCAGATAACTTTCTTTATGCAAATAACTTAATATATGGTCCCTTGAAAAGTTTGAATTACGTGATAGTATAAACAATTTCGCGAACATTGGGACGCGAGTGACATTGCGAGTCGCTCTCATGGCGTTTACGTTGATAATTGGTGCCTGCGAGTTCAGTAGACAATAATTCGTGAGCGAATTATCGTTCAATAATGCAGTGAGCGTATTATTAAATTAATAGTAGTAAGAAAGATGCTCATTTTCTATCTTATTTTTGTCGCTGACATAGAATTCTGTTAATAAGTTACCCTAGGAATTGCATATCAGCATCAGCGACCTACATATGTAGGGTACACGACGAATGCCCTCATTAAGCGATTTAACCAGCACAGATACAATCCTAGTAGAATAAAATCACAGTTTGCCAACGACCATCACATGCATGCACCTCCAGCAGCAACCTTAATCTCAAACTATTCTCTAGTGTACAGTCATCATAGCATCATTGATTTAAAAATAGCAGCAGCACTAGTCATTAAACAAGAAAATCCATTTATAAATTTGAAATACGATCATGGATTTAATATTCTAGAGCTGTATTAGGAGTATCCTCAGAAGATCGAGCCTGTATAAAAGGGCTTGCACACGAGGGCGACCGCGATTTCGATCACCATGCTAGGTGTGTTGGGATGCATGTACCTGAACTCCGTCTTTAGTAGAAATTTATGCAATGTGCCTATCCGTACAATAACGTGTATTTTTGTGCAACAGTATTACAATCAGGAATCTTAGAATGTGTGAAACTTGCAAATTACGTGTTTTTCGTGCAATATTAGTTCTTCGTAGATTGTGTGCAATCGTATTACGCTATAGAATTTTAGAATTTGAAAAAGTTGCAAATTAGGTGTAATTCATACAACATCATTACTTTCATATTAATATAAGGTCGACTAGTCTAAAAATAAAATTAGACGTTTCGGGACGTCCTTTCCCATCATCAGAAACTAAATCAAATCCTATCAACTATAAGAGGAAATATTTATTTAAACATTTCTTAAGCCTAAGGCTAATGAGGAGCGAGAAGTTGTCAGTGTGAGGTGTAAACTGTGAATGACCGGAGCAAGTTCCGAGAAGCCTAACTGAATGCTCGTACAGGCCGGCGATTAGGAAGAGGCAGCTGGGTACAGTCAGTGAGCGGAAGGATTAGAGCAAGTGCAGTTGGAGGAGAGCTGGGTACAATCAGTGAGCGGAAGGATCAGAGCAGTACAGTTGGAGGAGAAGGATGCCTGAGCAGTCGGGCGATTGGGAGGAGGTAAACGGGTACAGTCAATGAACGGGATGATCAGAACTGGTACAGTTGGAAAAAGGAAATTAGTTATGGACCGTAATGAGAGGTACAGCTGTAGTCACTGTATTGAGGCTGGGTCTTGTTTTATAGATGTAAAGAGATTCTAAAGTTGTCAGCTCTATTGGAGTTGAAAAATCGATGATGGAGAAGTCTTTCCTGTTAATGGGCTGATTGTTTTGTTCTGCATGAAGACGGGAAGCCGAATGGGTAGGTTTGGCTAAGGGTAAACCTGTTCTACTAGACATACCTAAGTGTTGATCAACGCGGCTTTGTAATGCTGTCCATTGCTGCCAATGTACGAGGTGTAGCAGCCTCTTCACTGAAATTTATAGACAACACTGGACAGAAGAGGTGTTGGAGTTCTTTCCTTGAATTTAAAATATGATCCTAAGGTAAAGGTGTTTTTGTAAGAGAACCTTATATTTATATGTGGGTACGCTTCGGAAAGGAAAGTTCTTAGAGAGTTAACGGTAGCGACGGCGGCTCTGCTATAGTATGGAAGTGAGTGGAAAAAACTAATTTTCGAACAGTAGGTTTAGTAATGCCAGGGTCAAATAGTTTGTCCAGGAAAAGTTTGCAGTAATGGTCTAAAAGGTGATGTGGATAACCGTTATTCTTGAAGAATGTTCGAAGAAAGTCTATTTCCTGTGAAAATGCCAAGTAGGAGGAAGACAAATGATATGCTCTAAACAGTAGAGTTTTGAATGCGTGTATTTTGAATTAGCTATGAGTCAAGATTCCGCACCGGCCTATATTAAGCAAATTTATGTATCTATTGTTGTGTGAATTTTTTCATGCAAGGGTCCACTAGTAGTAATAATAATAATCAGGCTAAGCTAACGGAACCCTCTGACATGCTGCTCAAATCCTAAGGCGACTAAGACGCTGCTCATTTCGACAGTCTCTCAACACATCACAAAGTCGTACGTGTAGAACTCGCAGATTTACTGGCGTGCATTTTTTAGGGCCGCTGCTCACGAGAGCACATATGAGAAACTTTTCAGATTTTTGAAAGAGAGTTTTTGTGGCTGTGTCTAGAACAAAACAAAGCCGTGTTTGTACATCACTCGATGCAAATTTGAATTCACTCAAATCTTAGAGGGAAATTTGAAATTTTACCATCATCACTTGTTGTAGGAGATAGACTGCATAACTGCTATTATCGTTTTAAAATTTAATATGTTTTCACAGCACTACGTTAGGCAGACCAGAAGTGCGAATAGCCGCAGCAAAGCAGCTAAACCTGTAAGCGTGTCATAACTATTGTAGGGCAGGGCTTTTGTGCTAAATTCTTTTATGGGGCAAACTGTTAGTACATCTGTTACATGTGAAGACAGAAGCTGTTAAAACGAGGAAAAGTGTCACCAGCTCTTCGTATTAAGACAGATTCTTACTTCTCCCCTTTTCAAACTTTAAAAGTAAGCGAACTGAGATTTGGACGGGTAACAAAGCTGAGAACTATTATGTACTGAAGAACCTGAGGTCCAAAGATTGCAAGATTTTACTAGAGTACTTCACCACGGATAATCTTTTCCTTGTCAAAGGTTTTCTGCTAAGAAAAAAAAATCAGAGTGATCGTTGGGCATTAGGAAAAAAAAAACAAGGAATTGTTGCGTTGCAGCTTGCTAGACATCAGGTAATCTGCTGATGATCTCGCTATTTTTTTTTTTTTGTGAATTCAAAGAGCATTATGTAGTAATACATGTATCCCGCATGGGTCAACTAAAAAATATGTTATATAGGTGCATCAATTCCTGACAAAGAGAGGGATTGCATTAAGGCCGCTGCAGATAATAGTCTTATGGCCTTAAAAATTAAAATCTCGACTGATATCTTGTCTGGGTTTTGCGTGTCTAGATCATTCACACGATAAAGTGGAATGCGTCAGCTTTAGTCAAATGCACCCGAAGCTTGTTCACAAATGAATTAAAATCTAGATAAATAAAGTGCATCATGAGTAATATCACCATTAATCAATATAAAAGAAAGATAATAGTGTATAGAAGTCACTATTGCATTGGCGCAATGGCATTTTATATAAGAAAATATTCAATCATAGAGAACGTGATATCAAGTGACCTGTGCAGTTGCCAAGTACAGCAACACAAGTTGTTCGACGGTGACTCAAATAAATTCTTTATACCTCAGTAAAAAAAATTAAATACTAATTAAAATGCGGTTGCCATCACGACAATAATTCGTGTATACATTTTCAAGTGATTGTGTGTGTGAAACTTTTAATATCAGTAAAAATACACGAGATACGATCAACCCGAAGACTTGAGTTTCTTCGTCAAAAGTAAATCGTGCTGGATCCGTTTCCTGTGCCGATGCCTCTCTCGAAGCGAGTGTCATATGTCCTGAGTTTTCTTTCATAAGCAGCGAAAACACAGGAAGTCCTGCCGAAAGGACTATCGTCTGCTGCGGGCCTTAGGTATTCACTGAGGTCCTTTAGTCAGAAGACCTCTCAACTTTTGGAAGATCAGCGTGCAATCTCAGTGAAACTTACGAATAATTAAATTATCTATAACATTTGAAAAACTGCTGTTGAATGTCACTTTGCAGAATCTTCTTGCAAAATTAAGAGACTCAGCTTAACGTGTCGAGGAAATTTTAACACACTCGTATTACTACTCCTCCAATATTACTGGATATAAAAAATAATCTAGTATTTTTTATAAGCACCTACACTGAACATTGGTATACGGCGTCAACTGCCGCGAAGCCGAAAGTTCTATTAAAACCAGCGAGGAACGTCCTGCTGCATGTAAAATATCAGCAGTTCTGTCACTCACACGGTTCTGACCTTACAGCCAGAGGGCCTAGTTGTCATATGAATCTTCTGTCAGTGACACCATAGCTTAGACTGTGAACGATTTCAGCCTTATAGTCTTCTGGACCCTAGAGGGGATTTATCTACAGCATGAACCAGTGCAAGCGGGTTGCCTAGTTGATGTGTGCGGTCAGAGCGATTTTAACGCCTGGAACACTCAGTTGTAGCCACAGTCAGTAATGCTTTGTTGCTTGCTAATGTAAGATGCTGTTCTGCATGTCATCAAAGGTGAGGGACGACTGTTCTTCTTAGTTGAATTTACACTTTAACACGTTACTGACTCCAAATCACCGAAAAGATAGCAAGCCCCTAAAAAGCTATATTGCTTATTGGGCACACAACATTCGCTCGTCTCTTCAATTACGAACGGAAAAATCTCTAGCCTGACACTTAACATCTCTGTCACATAGGTAGCACCAAACATTCTGGAAGATCATTGAACACTATGACACATTGAAATACAGCACTGTTTTTTTTTTTTTGTTTGAAATCTAATCATTGGTAAATTAAATCGGTTTCATGTTATGTCCTAGGGTCTGTCAACTTGTAAAGGCCTAAAATTGCTCTCATAAAATTTACTCTCATCAGAAAGTGCCATTTGTAAAAACTTAACTAAAAATGACCGACAAACATCCTGAAATTCTAAAATATTAAGATTTAGGCACATCGTATTGGTAGAGACTAGAGGTACATTAGTTTGATCGCGTTTTGTACTCAGTATTATCCTCAGAATATCATTCAATAATGTTTTGATCAGCTTAAAATATTTTCACTCGCTCCACCCCCCATAATAATTGCATGAGTCAGTTGCGAGTGAAACAAGGAATAGTACAGACTTAGTAATCCTTCTTTAATTTAATAATACCTCTGGCTTTGCTTAGTTTGTTCCTGAGAATGGATACGTGTTGATTAAAATTCAGCTTGCCAGCAATTGTAACACCAAGATATTTGAAGGACTTCCCCAATTCAAGTTTAGTGCCGTTAAAATATACATTAGCTAATTCCTTAACTCATACGGAACTACAATAATATATTTATGTCAAGCCAAACTGAGAGGTCGTTAATGAATTTTTGCATTTTTTTGTAGCGCAACCAGTAGTGAACTATTAACTAATGATAAAAACAGCTTAAACTTCACATAAGAAAGACTTTATTTTAATGATATTTTATAGTTTGATGATGTTAAGACTTTATTGTATGTAGATTAGATTAGATAGGCGGCAGTAGACGAACCAAGAGGCCCATTCCCAAAGAGACACTGGGACTAACACCCCGGCCTCTTTGAGCTATTGCCATTATGTTAGTAGGATGTAGAGGATTGGGGAAACGAGAGGAGAAAAAACGGAAGACGAAAGAGAAAAAAGAGAAAGAGATAATAGAAAATAAAAACAGAGGGGGAGAAGAATCTCCGCCCTGAATGCCCCAAAGCATGATCGATTGCCGCTGATATATAGAACTTAAATATATAGATGGAGTGGAAGTGAGAAGAAGTCAGCATAAATGGTCTGGGAAGCTTTGGTCGTTAAGTGCTTGCGACTCGTGGAGGAGTTCTTAGTTGAGGAGGATATCTCTCCCAGTGTATGTCAAGACAATTTTGAAACGAGTTGACCGACTCCGCAGAAACAACATCGGAAGGTAGTCTATTCCAAATGCTGACAATGAAATAGGGAAAGAACTGCTGACTTAAGGTTGTTCTTCGAGCTTTATGCTTGA
>LQNS02278087.1:373900-384783 GCA_001587735.2 Parhyale hawaiensis
GTATCTAGTATCTGTATCTAGATACATTTGTAAAGTTGTATCTAGTATCTGTATCTAGATACATTTTAAGGGTGTATCTAGTATCTAGTATCTAGATACATTTTTGAGTATCTATGCCCAGCTCTGACGCTGAGTATGCAGTAACATGCTGCGGAACGCTTGGCGTTCAGACTGTTTCTTCCTATCTGACTCTATGAAGTAATTGATTATTTGCATTCATCTTAATTGTCCTTCCTATTCAATCTCCCCGCGGTCTTTTTAGAAAGCTTTACAGCACAAGGAACAGATTTGGGCAAGAAAATGAGCAGATATAGCAACTGAGCGAAATATATTGTATTAACGCGCATATACTAGGAATAAGTATTTTATTTTTCGTAGGACTAACTTGTGAGAACAAATACAGTTTTAGTATATTTTTGAAACTCTAAAGAATAGAGTTAGATACTGCTTTTCTCATATTACTAATGAAATATTATTAAAGGTGCTAGATAATGAGATATTACGAACACAAACTCTTGCTTAATATTTAAGGCTGAGCCAGACTTAGAGTCGTGAAAATGACAGCGTGTCGCCGACTCGGAATTAATTTTCTATACTCTGGACAGCGCAAATTTACCCAAGCTAATAATATAAGAGCTTAATTGGGTGATATCAACGCGCTGGACTGCCAACTATGAAACTGACGGGTGGCTAATTAAAAATGTCTAATGCCATTCAATGGAGCAAAAAGTGCATATCTTTTACCTTACTGTGTGTGGGGCAGCGAGCTGTACGGTACACTGACTGGCACGGTGAGCTGAAATGTATCGCGCACCGACCTAAAATTGTGACGCTCGAACTAAAGTTTCCATGGGAAGTGACAGTTATGTTCAAAGTGTATGCAACACGCTATGTCCTCGGTAATGTTGACCGAAAGGTAGGAAAATATAAATGGACATGGAGCATGTGCAACGAAACAAAGAAAAAAAATTAGATAGGATTACCGTGCTTGGGATCAGTAGATAATGCAAGCAACCGAGCAGTAGTGTAGAATCTATTTGAAGAAAGAGCAGTGAACATGAAAGATTTTAAAATATCCAGCATCACTACATCACGGTAAAGTAAATATAACTAGGAGAACTCAGAACAAATTGAGATAAAGTTAGAGGTTATTTTATATGGTAGAAAAGAAATGACTGATATTCTTATAGACATGGCTGTCTCTCTCTTTCTACTTTATTTGCAGAAAAAATTTTGTAGCGAGAGTTCTGATTTTTTTAATCCTCTACAGGTACTAAATCTGACTTTTGGAAAAAAACTAAGAGTCTAATGAATCGACTTGACCTCCCTACAAAAACTAAGTTGATCTACCTCCTCTTAGTTATAGACATTGATGAAAGTATGCATGTTAATAGAAAAGTGGAATCACACAGAAAAAAGAGAGTCAACAAACAATTCATAGCCTGGATCAGGAACTCTAAATTACGATGTTAAATACGTCAGAAGTGTGTCAGTTACATGCCAAACTGAGAGGTCGCAGCTGAACACAAGCTTTCTGAAATACTCTGAAGCGAAACTATATACCAGCGCTCTATGTATTTAAGCTATCTAATTAAGTATGGTTGTATGAAACCATCGAATAATTTGGAAGGGCCGGCAGTTTTTCCAGCCTCTCATTGTGAATGTTTGGATCAGCATCCCACTGGCAGTCGTGGCTCAGGCGATTAGCTCGTCCAAAAACTGCCCGGACAAGAAATGGAAGCAACAACCTCCGCATTGGAGGGGGAAGAGGAGAGAAAAGTTATATCGAAGGAAGGGTGAGAGTAAAGATTAATGGAGAAGAAGACACTGAGAGGGTCCCCCAAAGATGGAGCGGGGTGACGTCTATCAGTACTGAAAGGTAATAGAACAGATGAACCATAGAGTGTACACAACAGGCAAACAGCAAGTCTGATCCTATGTCTATAAGAGGCGAGTGCCGCACAATTCCCAGACCGAAGCTAGGATAGTACAGCTATAAGAAGAAGGCAGAGATTGCCCAATCGTAAGAGGGAAGGAAGAAGAGCACAGAGAATTTGTTGTTCCTCCAAACTAGAGATGACAGATTCTACCTCCTCGATGCACACAGCCACAAGAGCCGTTGGGCGCGTGGCGGCAGGAAGGATGGCCCCACCATCTGAAGAATGGCATCCTGGCTACAGCCTGTGTCGGATGCGGCGAGGACCAGCTGACGAGATAACCGTTCCATAAGTAAGGTGAACGGGGGCTAGGAATTACAGAAGACACTGCCTTTTCAGCAGATGGAGATTCCTTGACTGAGTGTATCTTGGTCTTTTGATGAACATGGCTTAATGAGGTCATACAGTGAAACCCCGAAAAGGCCGAAACATTGTAGCGTGTGCGCTTACACACTGAGTGGTGGCCATTTAGGTTAGGGTTGATGTTTCTTTCTGCTGACCCCAGCTGGTGCCCTGAAAAGCCGTAGTCTTGAAGAGGCCTGGTTGTACAGTATATCTCCCTTGAATGCTCGAAGAAAGTGAGTCGAGGGTCGGGGTCCATATAGACACCAGGTAATTTAGGAGTTCTCTCCGGAGAGAATGAGAAGAGCCATTCATGTGGCTTCTGCGTCTGAGTGAGACTGATGGTTATCTGAGGCGAATAAGATACGATTGGTATCGAAGTGGGAAGCCAGGTCGTGTTGTTTATCTCAGCAGATGACCAGCTCATCTGGCAGGAGAGGGAAGAGGAGCCGCCTTGACATCCGGCAAATGCTCGGTAATGGTGAATTCGTCGACATAAGATGTGGTCAAAGCTGTAATGGCGGCGGGGGAAGGGAAACTTATATGGTTGGAGAGCAGAGGAGTAATCATCGAAGCCTGGGGTACGACGCCCAAGTGTAGCCTGCGGCAATGCGAAGTGGAGATGCCTCAGCGGCTGCAAGCTGCATTACCACGAAGGTAGGTAGTCACCCAGTGTACTACTAAACTAACTTTTACAAGCTCTTTATTGCAGGCAAGATTTTATTAATTTCTGAAAAATTGTGACTCTCACGTAAGTGAAAGTTGGTGCCCTGAAAAACTATAAGTAGGTACGTAAAGTAACGAAATTTTGATTGAATTCATGCAATGTTCTAAAAGTTACGGATTTGTCTGAATTGTAAATCAATTTTAACCATAAATCTCTTGATTGCAGGTTTGAAAATAACCAAAAAAAGACGCTATGCGGCTACCGACGAAGAGCGGTTGGTTATAGACCTTGTAGAAGCTTTGTTTCTCATAGATTAGGCAATGAGAGGGGAGAGATCAAAGAACTTTGTCTTCATACGTGGATAATTCCAACATCAAACCAAGGAAAGATGAAATTACGAGGAGAACCCTTTCACTCCGTGATATTCGAAGAATACACCGAGAAGTCAGCAAGCAACCAAAGAGCACCAGCAATGCCATATTTGACAAACCTGGCATCGCTCCTTCGTACAGACAAACCTGATACAGTGCCTTGAATGCATTGGCGAGGAACGTTAAACCTGTTGTCATGGCCTTCGTCGATCAAAACCCACAATAAAAAACCCATTGCTTGGGCACAAAATACATTAAAACAAATTTCCAATAATATGTTCTCTTTATGAATGAGGCTAGAGCTATGGTGTACCATTGATGGTTCGAATTCTTGAGCCAAAGTGCGGAGTCCTATTGGAGCCCCCACTACACCTCATTTGCGACGCCAATAATGAAGTGAAGGTGTTATATTTTGGGTCGATATCATAAGTGACGAATTTATCGGATTTTCCGAGTGTCAAACGTACGAGTCAAGCTCACATAGTTTTTAAATAAGTATTTGTCACCATAGCTTGTTATATAGTCAACCTGTGCCCATGCCTGACCATGTTAATATAGCTGCTACCGTCCCAGCTACCGCAGGTGTATCTCTCCGACCTTACTAATTAGCTCTACAAAAATATTTCAAAATACAGAACAGCTTATTTATGTGAGGTTTATTATACGAGTACTTCTGGAACTAACAAAATCATCACCTTCCGTAAAACAATTGACACAGTTTATATCTAGGCCGAGGAAAATCCACAGTCAAGGCTACGGTGTGGCTGCGTAGGTTACGTTGCTTAAAGCCAGACGCATTGGCAGGGTAGAGGTTGTGAACCTCTCCGATTCAATGCCATATGAATGAAGTTTGGTTGGGAGGCCCCGAGTAGTTTAGAGGAAGCCACTCGAGCAGCCTAGCTGCGGAGCATGGTAAGGATATGGGGGGAAAGGAGCCACTATCCCCATTGTCCTCATCAGGTTTGGACAGCAAAATGGTGACAACAATGGAACCCGCGGCAGGAAAGTCGTCCCATCCCCCTTCGCCGCCGGCGAGAGAGAGAGAGAGAGAGATGAAGCAGAATATACTGTAAATCCAGGCTCTTCGACACTAGGTGACGACGAGAACTTAACCCTCGCCCATCCCTGGGGAAATGCCTTTAGATGTCACTCATTAGGAAGAAGAGTAGGAGTCATCCAACAGTAGTAGGCGGTTGATTACCCCCCATCCTCTCCCAAGTGTTCGTAAAGAGTGTGATAGGGGATGTGAGATGGATGAGTTGTACTTGCAATCTTGATCCCCGCCGGAAATCGCTCACTGCCCTGCAAATTTAATGGTATGGTTTGGATTCATCCGGGGCGTTTACCAGAGAGAAAACTTGAGTAAGGAAAAAACACGTAAGGAGCGAGTGCAGTGGTTACAGAGCTGAACAGTCTGCACCCAAGCTCTATTGAAAGCCTCGAAGACAACCTCCTTGTTTTCTGATTGAGCACAATTATTATGTATGGGTCGGTGAGATTAGACGCCCTGGCCTCGACTCCTCAGGAGCTAGAGCGCAGGCTATGCTAAGAAATAAGGAATAATACCCCTCACCTTCCCGCTAGAATGTGATGTGTGCCAGCTTGGAAGAGTATCGACCAGCGGAGAAAGGTTGGTAAAAGCCCACAAGTTTCGGCGCAATGTCTTTTCCTACTCATTCCATTGGTACTGGTTTTTGTCAGACGTCGGTAGTTTTATTCTCTTGTCATAGCGACAACAGCTCAGAGCGGGCCAGACCCTGAGCACCTCGGCTCCTTTTTTGAAAGTGGGCGCGTTGGCCCGTCTATAGCAAACAACCTAATTTGATCTATTTCTGAAGAAACATCTAGAACTGTATTTACTAAGGACTGCAGCTAAAGCAAAATTTGGCAGCAAAGAAATATCTAAAATAGGAACACTGTCTAGCGAGTAGTTCATCCACTGCCTGGAAAGTGAGTTAAAAATAAAACGAATAGCGCTCATATTTCGCAACGACAAGAGGAGTTCGGCCAGCAGAAAAATAAGGAACATTGATAAAAGACGGGTGATGTAAAGCATTTTTAATATCAGAAACAACAAAAAACAGGGGGAAGATTTTTCCTCCAGAGGGCAGCAAGTGTGATAAAGGACACATATGTTACAACGAAAGCAAAGCCAATAGTGATACTACTTCGCTTCCATCCAGCCTTAATAAGTCATGATTGCCAACCCACAGATTCACGATTAGGATAGGTGAATATTACAAGGATCAACCACGTTCAGGCAGACTCCGTGTTGTCAGCCGATTGACTGTTAGGAAAGCCTTTGAAAAATTATTTTTAGGTTAAAAATCACCCAGCTCAAGCGTTGTCATGAGTGAAGGAACACTCACTGAGGAGGCACTCAGGGAGGCCCATGCTAACAGTTCGTATGCAGGAGCAACGTCAAGAACGCAGCCGTCGTCTTTTTAACGATTTTAAGAGCCATGAGAATCGTATGTGACCTTCTAAGATGAGAGGGCCTCAGAGGTGGATTCGGTAGCAAACCAGCAAAATGATGATCAGCTGCGGGCAGAGGCTCCCACGGATCCTCTCCGTGTCCACACGGAGCGGACCTTCCTTTTTTCAGCTTAATTTCTATGTAGTGGTTGGAACCAATTGCGGCACAGGTCTGCCTCTCGTTGGGATCTCAACATCTTGGAATCTCTCCCTTCACCTTGAGATGTTGTGATTCCATTTGTTAAATGCTTGGAGCCTAAAGATATTCAGTAATTGAGTACGTAATTCATATTTTTTATGATATATGAAAGTACAGTTTTATATTCTGCGTACTTTGGAATCGATATCAAGGAAATATGGCGACCTTTTATGATTAAACAACTGCCATTTATCTGCCGTAGTCAGAAGAGATTGTGTCATATACATATATGGTTCTGAGACAAAGTGTGTCTGAAAAAACGATATCTGTTTCTGGTTAAACTTGAATGATACAAGTTTTCTGCTTTATTACTGCTAGTATGAGCGATATACAGCTTTAATCGTAATGTCAGCATATATATACAGAAGAAATAAATGGGATTTGGTATCTTGTACCACGCAAAGTAAGCGACGGCTGGCCAATGAGAAAATAAGGGAATTGTCTTGTAAGCCAGTATACGGGCTTTTCTAGATAACATTCATGGAGTTTCCTGCTCTGAAGATACGGATTGTTTTACAGCGTAGTGAGCACTTTGAATAAGGCAAAGATTATGAAAAATTAAGAAAAAAGCAAAGGAAAATACGCACGAGGCCACGATTGAACTAAGACTTAAATATTGTTTGCTTGCAACAGTAGAATGCATGATGTAAGTTCCAACATGTGCATCTTTCGGAATAACAATCTACCTACTACGCACAGACAGGGCATAAGAACACAACTAGAGAACTCTGAGAGCGCATACTTCCGTCAAGCGAGGCAATGGTTGCAAAAAATTCAAATTGGCTCTGAAACCATAATTTCCTTTGTATAAACTCCAAAATCTATTCATACGTGCCTTTTGATCGTAATAACAGCTTGCGCAATTTTCTTGAAGATCCGTTCATAACTGTTTGAGTTAAACTGCTAAAAAATGTCATTACAAACATGAAACAAACATACAAACGAACGAACCGATCTGTACCAAAATTTAAACATTTATGTCTTTCAACATTACTAACAACCCCTAAGAATTTCATGAAGATCCATACATTATTTTCGAGTTATTGTGCTAACAAGCATAAAATTAAAACAATGACAAACAAACGAAATGATCATTACCAAAATTTGGTCATTTACTTTTTGTTATATACCTAACAACTCAATTTAATTTCATAAAAATTCATTCATTACTTTTTGAGTTATGGCATTCAGAAAAATGAGGCAAACAAACAGAGGGATGGACATATCTTCACCAAAAGTTAATCATCAGTTTTCCCTAACATACCAAACAATCCCTGTAAATTTCGCCCAAATCTGTTCAGAACTTTTTGAATTATCTTGGTGACAGACAAACAGACGGATAGACAAAGAGACAGAAAGACAAACACGACGAAAACATAACCTCCTTGGCGGAGATAACGAGTAAGCTACACTGGCACTGAAAGAATTAGTGGAGTAGGGGTGGAGCTGCGAGCTAGTCACTGTTCTGACGTCATTGGAGCCAAGCGACTCTTCTCACCCCTACAAGCTTAGTTTCATCACGTGCAGGCATTCCATTTTTGATGCCAGGTCATGGAGAGATGTTCTGCATACAGTTTAGATTCATCACAGTTTAGAATGTTTTTCAAATCTCCGCTTAGCCACGATCTGACACGTGCTTATTGCGTAGAGCAGGGCTCATTCTAGCTAGTCGGCTTAAGCCTACAGTTGTTCAGTGATAATGTGGCCCACGGACTAGGGAGTTACGCTCTCTACTATGGGTGTGCATGGTGCGTTGCAACTGCGTAGAACGTTCTACATGACGTATTTCTCGTACAACAGTAGATTTGAAACTTGAATTGGTTGCAGTTAAGAGTGTATTTATAGCAGCTACTCCCATTTTTAACTGCTCTATTGACATTGTTAATGTTTAGCTTCGTAAAAAATGCACTTTAAATTCAAATTTTGGCCATGAAAGACGTAAGCAGAGTTTGATGATTTGATACGACATTTGGAAAGAAACGGTCTGCTCATATTTTTTTCCTACGCTTCAATATAGGGTTATAAAGAAAATAAATAATAATAACAATGACTGCAATAATTGAATAAGTAAGTTTGGAACTAGGTTCATCATCATCATAATAATTCATGTCGTGTTTTTATTTATTTATAACTATATTTATATCTTTCCTGTCACGCTCTATGGAAATAAGATATGAGAAAATTCAGATTTCAAACTGTAAAAAAAAGTGGGGTACCTTGCTATCTTTTTCTCCGGCGAAAAAAAAAAAAGTTTGGTACCTTGGAATCTTTTTCTTCTGTATTAGATAGGGGAAATATGAGGAAGCCCCAAAGACGGCGGGGGTTTTGGTGAAGTGTTAATTTTTTGCCGTCATTTATAATGACGGCACGGGCCAGAAGTTTTAATATAATACATTTGAATGAAGTGGTTTCTGACAATGATTTGCAAGGGAACCTGTGAAAATTTACAAATTTACGCATGTAGACAATTAGTTTCCCTGGAAATTTACATTTCTGAAAACTGTATAAATATCTTGTTAGTATTAAATTGTAGTAGTAACAGATATTATACCCACTGTAACAGAGGACATTGAGTGCTGTACAGTTGTGCTGAGGGTCCCTGGAACGATTCCGAAGCCAGGTGAGCGATCTTTGTGCATTGTGCTCGACGCGCTGAATCAGTAAATTTGCTTGGTGCGATCAGCTACCGTGGAGGTACTTATTTTAGAGTGGGGGCGGTAAATACGCGATAGTTCTTAGCGACATGTTGCCGGCTGCAGCTGTACTTAATCCTCTGGTGCCAGTTAGCCTATATCTATCGCACGAACAAAAGCGAGTGGGTTTCCGAGTGGAAAGTTGACTTGACCTTTACTTTGCCATTTGACTGTATAACGTTTGCCGCTAAGAGCTGTGACGTGAGACGTGTTTTATTGCTGCATTTCAAGACATTTGATACATTTTCACTGCTCTTTTCTTGTAAGAGACAAATGAAAAGTATAAACAGATAATATTGTTTTGTGCTTAAATAATATATCAACAGCAATTAATTTGGGCGTTTCATAAAACGAACGTCATCCAAAATTCGCTTATACCCTGTCAAAAATACGAGGATCGTTCCAAAAGTAATGCCTCTTAAGTTTTAACTCAAAAAGTTGAAAAGGTACGAAAACGTAAGTGACACCATTAAAAGGAGCAACTTTTTCTGTTCCAGAATTTATTTTTCTACGTAGTCACCATCACTGAATCTTGTCCCGGTTGTAAAAGGCAGTGCCTGCCAAGGCAGTCCATGTTTTCACGGATGCTATTACGGCGTTGTTGTCGGGGAAACTGTGCGCACGTAATGCGTCCTTGAGAGTTCCGAAGAAGTGGCAGTCTAACGGGGCCAGGTCACGACTATACAGTGGGTGGGACAGCACCTTGCAGCCAAACTCCGTCACAGATTCTGTGGTCTCCAAGCTTGTGTGTGGCCTGGTATTAACAGACTTAAACTATTCTCTAACCTTACACTGGTAATCCGGTCCTTCAGCTTGGTCAACGTTTCAACGCCGCGGTCAGATTGATAGTCGCCCCTAATTCCAAAAAATCCAGGAGGATGACGCCACTCCTGTCCCAAAAAAAGGAGCACATTTTTTTTCCGGCAGATGCCTGCGTCTTGAACGTTTTCCTTGCTGGATAGAGTGAGTGGTGCATCAGCGTCAGCGTAATGGACCGGCAGTTGCTGTTATGGAGCAACACTGGACCCTTGGGAATTGGAGTAATGTTCCCAGTACGATAACAACGGGGAATATTTCCTAACCGTATTAGGCGCCGGAAGATCACTACTAGCTTAGGGAAAGAACGCCACCAAGCTGCTTATAAAACAGAGGAAACATGTCCACCGGGTCCACACATCCATAAGGATCAAGGCCCTCAAGCAGCACCTTGATTGTTGCAGATCTGAGCGCCAATGAGGTTAAATGAAGTTCAGGGTGACATCCATCAGACAATTACTTACTTGGTTACTTGCTTAAGATCCGGCCGACCACCATCATTGACATTAGGGCCCCCACTCCGCCATTCCATCCAAAGTCTCAAAATTTCTGCATCAGCTCCGACGAGGCAAGGAAAGCCATCATCTTAGATTTAAGAAGGTGAAGATTATTCAGAATAGCTGATAAAGCAAAATGAAGAGACACGAGGCAATGAGAACACATCTCTGCTCTGGTTTCCGTCAAAGTGAGCCGACAATAGCTCCGCCCTAGCCAAGGGATCAGCAATGATACCTTCACCGGGACCAACGAGGGTCGGCAACGAAAGTTCAGCACGAAAACTGAACCAACGATATAGATGGTCAATACTCAGCCAAGACTCTTGGAACGCTGCCTATGACGATCCTGGTCCCGCTCATACACACGCTTAGCCTCGGCCCTACGATCAACATAGGTCAGCTTCAACGTGCGGTCACGCGAAAGCAACCATGCCCGATACGCTGCTTGTGTAGTTCCGAAACCTAATCGACACAGGTCGTCAAACCACGGTTTATCCAGAGACCTCACAAGAATAGTCCTCTTCGGGACAATGATTCAGTTGGAAATTTTCCCGTTGTTGGCTTATTTATTGGGAATATCACTCTTATTCTCAATGCTCCAGTATCATCAAACGTCGCCAATAATTGCAACATTACGTTAATACCCGTTTTATAGAAAGTGTTCGAGAAGTTAGTGCCTTGTTAATTGAGTCCCTTCTCTGATGTTTCTTGTGTGCTGCCTTCTGGTCAGTTTACCACAGTTGTTGTGACA
This sequence comes from Parhyale hawaiensis, assembly GCA_001587735.2. Taxonomy (NCBI): domain Eukaryota; kingdom Metazoa; phylum Arthropoda; class Malacostraca; order Amphipoda; family Hyalidae; genus Parhyale; species Parhyale hawaiensis. The sequence continues at coordinate 384,649 of LQNS02278087.1, forward strand.
TATTGTTGTCTATGCCACACCATTTACAGTAGGCTCTGAACCATCATTTTGATGCACGCCTTGTTCAGTCAGACTTTACGGCGCCGTTCAATAGAGCCAACCGTAGAGATCTACTGTACAAGTTGGAGTCGTTTT
>LQNS02278087.1:470264-488151 GCA_001587735.2 Parhyale hawaiensis
AACCAGTCCTTGCCTCCCCTAACCTACCCGACATTAAACCCGAATATAGTCCAACTTACCCGGAATTACGGCCTAATACCTACAACATCCACCAAACGCGCAGCGCGATCGATCGCTCGCGCAAATCCACCAAACGCCCACATCATAGAAACTTCAGGCGGCTCCAAACAACCGTTGCTGAATCGAAGGATACGACGGAAACACTGCCGCTATATGGAAAATTTTCCTGTAACTTCAATTAATGTCATAATTACATGTGCTGAATACAGCATTTATGTTAACAGTATTGCATCTAGGGAGAAAGTTAGCTCTACATGAGAGAATTTTTTACAGTTGTGAATTACTTGAGTTGTCGAATTGATTAAAACTCTGTTGTTCCCTTTTCTCATTGTTGTGGTTTCTTCTGAAGAAGTTTAAAACTTGCTCATGATATGCACTTCAATGCTTAAATTAGGGCCATAAATAATATTTGCTTGTTGAGTAGGTAAAACGTCCATCCCATCAGATGACACACATATAGAACGAGGGTAAATTTTCATATGTAATGGACATAGAAGGTGAGAGAATTGAAATAAAAAAAAAAAAATGGTGACACCCCCTAGTTAACTATAAAGCATATTAAAGTCTTCTGCAATATGATGTATCTGGGGCAGATCTAAAGAGACAGTTCTTGTACTTGCATTTTTTGATTTCTGTGGATTAAAATTCGAGATTTTTTGCTTTTGTTACGGAGGGGCATTAAAAATTCCTATGACCTATTCCCTCCATTAAATATTATAAATACAATTGCTGAATGTCCATAATTGTAGGGAGATTTCACTCTCGGGCAATGTACATTTTTTACCATATGAATCCAAGTTATGAACTTCTCGGCCGTCTAGGAGACAGTGTAGAATAATCTGTAGACATTAATTTGCCCATGGCTGAGCTACGCGGATCCGGCGTTTACTAAACTGCAGAGCATTTTTCGTTTTGTCCGTGACACGTACTCCACGAACGAGCGCAGACCGGCCATTCGGTTACAAATATGCGGTAGGGACACCTTGCAAAGGTCCTCTGAGCCACCCAGCCTACTATTAGTTCTTGTCATGAACTCCGGAATTCGGGAGGAAGTTTGATACGTGATCCACATGTGTAAGGGAATGATGGACTAACGATGCAACAATCCGGCATCTGACTCTGTCAGCCTCTCACTACCACATTTGTTGACAACAAATAATTGTCGCATCTGTTAGTGTAGTAGTTATTGTTGAAAGAAGTGTTCTTGATTGCATTGGTGTTCTATTCGCACGATGGCGAGCTATTCGTTGAAGAAAAGTTCTCGTTTGTGTTGATGCTCTAGTTGAATGATGGCTAGCGATCAATGGAGGAAGTGCTCTTGGCTGTGTTGCCTCTCTGGTGTGAAGCAGCTAGGATATGATAATTGTGGAATAAGAGTGTTCTTGTTGACAGCCAAGCTGACTTCACGATGACACTAGTTACTCACGGCGGTTTTTCATATGAAGGCACGTCCAATGGCTAACAGTGGAACGCCATATATGAATCACATTTGCTCTGACTTACAATACTATTTTGTACCATCCTTCCGTATCGTGTGGGCTCTGCATAATCTGCTATACCTTTTTCGGTAATGTTGAAGGCGTGGAAGTTGTACGATGAAGGTAAAGCTATATGTAACGTCAACGTGGCTACTCCTTATTGGGAAACCTGCACGCGCTGGATTTTTCTGCAGATATAAGATAATTGGCTTTAGAAGAGTGTACGAGTGCAGTCGACCACAAATCATTAGAAGCAAAGGCCGCATAGAACTTAAGGATCTTACGCAGCGACCTGTGCCTCCGTCGCGAATGCTCCCCAATTCTGGCTCGGATGAGTTTCCCAGCAATAGCTTTCCCTTCATCAGATGCTAACGAAACAGCAGGAACGACGCGGAAGCTCGCCTGCTTGGGTGATATTCTCTCTTACAACCTTCAGGGTCATGAGATCAGCACTCCAGCCTGCTGTTACTGTGGCGGCACGGTAAGAGGCGAAGGGCTCTTCTTATACCTCCTGCTCTTCATATGTCAAATTTGCGTTTCTTTAATAGAACAGATACACTAATTACTGTCCATAACAGGGTTACCCAACATTTTCCTGGTGAAAACACCAAACTTAAGTTATCAGTTACATCGTTCAACATACGCCAGGTAATATGGCGGGTTTGATGTTTTCGCAGTCACATGATGAACTGCACAGGTCATGCAGCCGGCCATTGGTCGTATATATTAAACCTATATTGCAAATTGGTTTTTAAAGTTAAAATTTGTTTTAGTGATAATTGTGAAACCAAAAACGTGTCAAGGCCTACGATGCGAACATTACAGTACCTTACTGCCATTACAGTACTATACTATTATTTCCCTACAATCCTATATATAACAGCTTTGGAGATCTAGTTCAGGACGAACGGCTGTGAACCGCAGCTCTACACTCTTTGGAGCCAGTTAGAATATATGTATTTGAAGAACGAACCAGTTCTTGCGGTTTTCCAGTAGGGGTGAGGGGTGTACGATCAAGTTGACTTTATCTCTAAGAGATCCACTAAAAGATCTATCCCTCACATCATTAATCAAGCATCGTGCAATAACAAGATGATTTAGTCTTAATCTCAAGCCTGGACTGCAAAGGTTTGAGTCTGTGGCCAGTTAGCGACTTCTTCTGCTTGGTGTGTTAACGCAGATAGAATTCGGTGTTCAGATAGTATTGCAGGGCTTTTGGCCCTAACCATAAAGGGGATTTTTGGGATGAAGACCAGGAAGCAAATAGCGTAACGGGAGGAGTCATGAGAAACTAGTATAAAAAAGTAACGTCATTAATGGCATCACATCGACGAATCTATGACTGAGCAGCCTATGGGTATGCTAACTAATTCTGTAAGAAAAATCGTTAAAAATTTCGAATTTTATATCTTAAGCGCATAAATAAAAGAAGAACATATATACTAATTGCGCAATAAACAATTATCTATAAAAATTGCTGTGGAGGCTGGTAGAAACTTCCACATCACTAACGGCGAAATTTGGGCCTGTATGGCGACCTGATTTAAGTTCCTTTTTGAACTGAAGCCTTATTTACACTTCATATTCAGTTCACAATGCTCTTCACAGAACATATATAAACAGATTTTTTTTACTTATTTTATTCAAATTGCCGCTCCTGACTGGCCAGCTACTTGAGCTTCACCCACATACAAAATAAGGTAAAATGTTGTCGTCAAGTACAGAAAATTTAAGCAATAACTGTTACCGTAGTTTCTCTCTCGTACAGAATATAACGCTGCTTATGTTTGTTGGTAAGGATTAAGAACCCAACCTACGAAGTCCAGAGGTCCCACACTCAAATACTTCGACTCGTCGATGTGATGCAAATTGGCTACATGCGGTCACGGCTAAATTTTATTTAGTCCCTTTGAGTCCTCCCGTTACACTCTTTGCTTCCTGGTACAACCGTCGCATAGGAGCTACCATCGCAGGCCGTGCACACCTCTGGGGCCAGAAGCAAAGCCTTTTGAAATACTTTAGGAGACCTTGCCAGAAGGCACATACTGTATGCATCAGCAGCAGTGAGTGTGGGCTTCCATGTTGGGTTCTGTGGTCAAGTTGACTTTACAGTAACTGTGACCTATCCGCAGAAGTCAAAGTAAATGAACCATTGATTGGGGGGCGAATGCAAGCCCAAAAGGCTAAACTTGTCCAGATTTTCAAACGAGTGAATTGGCTTTCACTCTTTCGATCGATCTTCAAGACTTAACTCATATCTGATTTTAAATGACACTTTCGAAAACTTAGTCTTCTCTCCGTAAATGGAGCTTGCAGCCGTGATAAGGTTAGTTCTAACGCATGTAACGCGGTTCAGAGAGGGAAAGCGAAAGCGTCTGTGTGAAGTTCCGGAGAAGTCCCGCCTAGTGGCTCAACTGAACTCGATGACAAATTCTTCAAATTCTGGATTCAAAAGTGTAATATGCAGTTTCCATTATACCAAGGGAAGCGTACAAATCGATAAAAGAACAATATAATGGACAGAAAATGATAATACATTCCACTTCACAAAATTAGGCTGAGTAGTTTCCGACACTTGCTACACAATAATAATATTAGACTGATGAGAGAAGAACTACTGTATTTTTAGAAGTCCTAAGCAAGTCAGGACTCGTGGGTTTATTTTGATCCTACTTCTACAAACCACTTAATGACAACTTAAATCTGCCCTTGAACTTATAGACGACGTGCTCGACTTTGCACAATCAGCTGCACACATCGCTCGCTCTGGACACTCGACAAAATCTTGCGAGAAAATCATGTGCAAGAGCTCATTAGAGTAGGAGCCTCTTTTAAAAATCTTAATCCGTAATGATATGCACTGCCTGCATAAGGTATCATAGATTAGCCCAGCTAAGTCGTGCTTAGTTAAAGTGATAAACCTTGACTTCTACAATGCTTCGAACAGAAACGTCTGTTTTGACCGTTTGAATCGTTCTGCAAGTCTGACTCTAATCCCAAATATGATTGCGGCTGTCAAAATATCCATTTTACAGTGCAGAATTGAGTTCTTGTCGTATCAAGAGTAATCGGTCCTAATTTAATTCCCGATACTCTGTTCAACTGTTGTAACCAACACACAGTTTAAAGTTCTGGATATTCAGACCAATATGACCGTCCTGTTCGACTTAGTGATAGTGGAGCTAGAGGGTGAAGATTAATTGGTTCAGCTTTAACACCAGATACGCTATTCAGTTTTTGAAACAAACACCCAGTTCGGAGCCTGGTAAATTCGGACCTGTCGCACTGCCTTACTCGCATTTGTGATACTGGGTTATGCTAAGTCTCCTAGGATTGCTTTCATTAGCAGTGGTAGGATGTTTTAGTGTGCTGTGCTGGCTTGCCCAGGTTAAGAGGTGAATTCTTGTAATTTCGGCACGCTGCGTCAATGTATCTGGCATTTACGTACCAAGAACAGTATACGGCAATGGTCAGAGGGTCGTAGTAATCCTTCAAACCATCCGTCTCTATCGTAACGGCTTCGACAATAATTGACTAGGGCCGCGCAGTCATTTGGGGCCTACTGGGCAATGTGTATGTGTATCTGGAGAACGAACAAATGCATGAATTTGGTTCAGTTAGAATGTACAGATAAACATGTTTCGTATACTTTTTACTTGTCCGAAGCTTCAGAAGAGAGCTTCGGCTTTGCCAGTCTGAAAAGTTCATTTTACAACGCCTAATGGAGTTTTAAACTATGTCAAGAGTTACAGATTAAAGTTAAGTGCTTGGAACTTTATTCGTGAAGGTACACTGGTGTATTTCTACTGCAAATGTTAAACGCAAGTTGCAGTGCAGCGTTCAAAATGTTAAGATGATTTACAAGCACTGTAAGCCCTTTGCACAAGAAACTTGAGAAAATGCCATCGAGCTTTGCCAAGATGGTCACTGATGCTTGCGACACAGGATTATTTCAAGTTTTTGACTGGAGATGCTGCATGCTGGCAATTAGAGTAAATGTTATAGCACCGTCTGCTTTTTTTTTGCTTCAGATAATCAATACATCATTCAATTGCTATACAGGATGGTGTCATTAATCTATGCGCTTACATAATTTTCATATCACAATCTACTAGCCTGTAAGTTAAACATTGTAAGAACTGAGGAAAGCACTATTTGCGAGGCCTTATTAGGAACCCTATCTATCCTAACGGCAGGTCATTAATACAAGACAGGAGCTGCGGGTACAAGAAAAAAATACGCGAAATAGCAGCAAGGTGAAGCGCATTCAAGGCAGAACACACAGCAAAAAGAGATAAAGTGATACGAAATATATTTGAAACTGTATTTAAAAAAACTAACTACATTGTATTTTATATACATAATATGGTTAAATACAGTATTTAATCACGCGTTTCCAAAAGTAGTTGCAAATGCATTTTCAAACAGCAAAATGTATTTACTGCCCATGACTGCTTACAAAGATCAGTGAACTGCGTCTCGAAGCGACAGTTGTAATGCAGTAGGAGCGTACATCAGCACTGCGCTGCTGTTTACGACCACCGAGAGTCGGAGGGCCTCCACGTGGGCCTTCGTTCGACTATCATCGAATATGCGATTTCATGACTTGTGCCGCAGCGAATCGCCTTCGTGTGGCGTTTGCTAAATAATTCCTGCTTTACTAATCTTATGAGGCTCAGATATATTTTTTCGGAGCTTTCTGCACTCAAGCACATCACTGTCTGTAAAAACGCTCCAATGCATATATGATTATCTCGACAGTACGAGACGACAGTGCTGTACGCCATCAACATAATTACTGCGTGAGCTAATGCTGCCAATCGCAGGAGTGTAAGTGCAAAGAAGATTTTTGTTATTTTATTTAAGTTTGTTCTTTACCTCTGAATACCTCGACCGAGTCCAGAAGACAAAAAATCCCAGTTTCATTTCTTGTGATTGCTCCACAGCTCGATGGAGACTCGCATGTTAGGTGATCCTGCACTCAGGCTGGAAGGTTTAGCCAATATCGTCTTGAGTAGTAACGAAGATGTTGCACGCGAGCTTTCTTGTGAGCCTGACTGCCTCTTCCGTGAGCTAACTGGCAGCAGGCGAGTGGCGCTTCTAATCAATGCGCCGCTTGGCCGCTGCGTGACGAGGCGGAGCGGGAGACTGCCTCCCTCGCCCTTATGCTGGGACACCTCTGTGTGACCTGCACCTCCATCACTGGCTGGCGTGTGCCAAAACCACCAGCAAATAATAATTGCAACCGCGGGCTTCTACGCAACAGGAGTGAAAACACAATGGAATGAGGATTGTAGACTCCGAGCAAAATTCCTGATGGTACAATATCTTGTGACTTAGGAATAACTATCGCAAACAAACTACAACGCAGTCAGCAAGTTGACGAGATCGTAAAAAAGGCAAGCAGAGTACTAAGATTTATTACAAGAAATTTTCAGTACAAATCCAATGACATAATCATTCCTTTCTACAAAGCACTAGCGCACTCGTACTTAGAATTTGTTGCTCAATTTTGATCGCCATATAAGTGAAACGACATTTTTAAAAAAATGGAAAGAATCCACCGGAAAGCAACGAAACTGATATCTCAGCTGCAAAACACTCCATACTAGTGTCGCCTACAGGAAGTAGGACACATCTCTCTCAAGGAGAGCCGACTCATGGAGCAACTGATAGAAACGTTGAAGTACCTAAATGGCTTCAACGAAGTGTCTAATATGGGACTCTTCTAGAGAGACGTTAATAATCGCCTGCAAATCAACGGCCAGAAACTCAAACACAACGACTGAAAAACTACTCTTAGCCTACCGTTTTTCCCGTTTTCCACAATGAACGGGAAGAGACTCCCAACCAATTCGTCAGTGCAGAGACAGTGAATACATTAATTAATTGTCTTGACAAACACCGGGATCAACACCCTCCACAGCTACGAATTCCAACTCCAGGAGTCATGAACTCCGAACGACCAATGCTTCGGAAGAAACAGTAATTCTCGTATGCCCGAAGTAACTTAACGTCTCCGAGCTTGGCGGATCTGCAGCAAATAATCGTGCCTGCACGATCAACTCCTTAGCTGAGTTTATTCTCTTCTTTTTCTTTCGTTCCTTGGATATCAAATGATTTTGTCATAATGACATTAGTTCAAAAAGGGCAGGAGCGTATGTAAGTTTGAACAGTCTACTGACACCTTTCTAATCGACATCTACGCGTTAACCTTACACGAGCTTCTCCGTGATTGTTGCCCCGCGTATGACGAGAACCATGTGTAGGTGTTTTCTCAGCTGAACAATTCGGTATAAAAGTTCTGAAATGCTGTATCAGGGTGGCAACGCAGTTTACTCTCGTGTCGACTCACTAATTTACATCATCTGATAAGCCGATGGCACTCACAGACGTGCTATAACATCTAAATATATCAATTTCGCTTGAGGGTTACACAAGTTTAAATGAATAACGTACAGTAACTCAGTAAGCTGATAAAGGAATGAAATAGACTGCAAAGCGAACTGACAGATGAGAAGCAGCTGTAAATTGATGGGAAGGATAGGAGGGGGGGGGGGGGATGTACACTCGCATCCCGCTCTGCTCCGCTGTCGCTGGGCTTTGGAGTCGTGCATTATCGTGGTCCCGTAAAACCACTCGTAGCTTTCTCTTTTTCCCAGAAATTGCGACGCTCCATCTCCCACGCAGCATCGCTCTGCCTTTTATTTTCAAATAATTATCTTCTGCAGAGTTTTAAAAAAAGATCACAATTATTTTACCCAACGTCGTTAGCGAGAAAATCTTTGCATGATCGTGCACTTGGGTCCCGTATGCGCAACATGAAGCGCGTGCAAAGATTGCATGCATATCTTTAGCTAAGAAACCTACAATAATTTACGGCTGTTGCGCGTGCGAGGTCAATAATGGCTCATTTAGTGAAGCTCAGGCCTATGGTGGCTCGATCGTATAAAAAACAGCAGGTTGTAAAAACTTCGATGTGCCCAACACTTTATTAGAACACAACCACTAAAAGACCTTTAGTTTCTTTTCCACGTAAAAAGCTCAATAAATTTTTAATCAATAACTAGGAGGGACATTTAACAAATTGCACTTCTAGTGCAGTGACCAGCAGCTAGACGAATAAAGAATAATGTGCACAATAGACAAAACGTAATTGGACTATTTAGGCGAAACGTGTGCATTGTATAAATATCAAGGGAGAGAGAGAGAAGTGGGTAAAGCAGGATAATGATCTCCGAAAAGAATTAATGACAAGCTATTACTGAAAGTGTTAACTTCGAACACCACTCTTCATTTGTCACATAGCATAAAGACAGCAAGGCGGGAAAGAAGAGGATGGGAAGAATTAGGTTAGGAACCAGCAAAAGTATAGGTCGGAAGGGAGCTATAAAGGTACGAAGAAGGGCAGGTCACGGAGCTGTATGCGCGACCCGGTTGCACTCCCGTCGTTCTCGTTCAAGTAACTTTCTTGCGCACCTCACCACTAAGATAAACATTACCTAGCATAACCTAACCCAAAATCCCAACCTTAGCTCCTAACATAACTTAACCCTACCTAACCTAACCCAACCTAACTTAACCTTACCTAAAATAACCTAACCAAACTTAATCTGCGATACAGCAAAAAATGCAGCACTCGTACTTGAACGCCGCCCGCACGCACACGATTCGCGTACACAAATCGTCGCGAACGACGAGAGTGCGACCCGGTTCAGTCGTGCTTCATCTTCTGTTGACTCTTAGGTGTCTTCAGATGACAGGATAGCTCGAGTCTTCGAACAATTTCCAAATGGCCATCAAGCGACAGGAGTACTGCGCTTAAATATCCCAGAATGAAGAGAAACTTTGTCTGATCTGATACTTTCGACTTCCTACGAGTGGGTATACTCACCAAGTTTTACAACAGTTGCTGTAGTCTGCGGGGAAATCTAAGTGAATGAGTACTGTACGGTTGTCCTTTTACGGCAACTCCATGTTGAAGAACATCGTTTTTTATCTACAGTATTCGATGGTTAGGCGATGAGGATTTAAATGACATGGGATCACTTTCACCTAAAAATTGAGGCCAGGTAGATTGTCAGCTAGTGGGAACCATGGCATCGACAACCTAGGATCAATTACAGGTTGGTCCAGTCAATCTCCAATCCGTTCTAACCTCCATAACCACAAGGGGGCGTATAATCGCAGCACAGGAAGTCTTAGTGAAAATTTAAGCAACCCCAATTGGTACAGTAATAGAGTGGAAAGGTGGTAGATAAAGCTTGCATTGACTAAAAGCTGATGGATGCTTACAGGATGCAATGTTGATCGTAGTTATATACGTTACACCTAGTTAGCAAAATTCTCCAGAAATCGTTCTTATAAAATATCCGAAACAAATATTTTCAGTCCCACTGAATAAGTAGCGACGCTTGCAAAGTGTGCCTCAGTTTACTACTTAAATTCTTTTGTACCAAAAAAGTGCGCAGGTGCGCATCTTATAGTTTAAGTTTTCCATATTTGCATTTTAACCTAAGCAGATCATGGCCTTGTTCGGTCTTGTTTCAGCAATGCTTTTTTTTTGTCACGTTTGAGAAGTACGTACCTACTGTCAGCTTTCGGGTTTCGCCTTGCTTTCTACTGCTTATAGAAGTCAGTTTTAGGTAAACTGACTTCCGTGAATTATTAGTAACAGCAGTTAGTGTATTGTAACCAACGTCACTTCATTCTACAGGCAGTGACTCTTTCTTGAACCATTTCGAAAAAGGATAACAATGAAGGAAAGATATGATATTCACAGTAATTTCGCTTGGTCCTGCGATATTCTAATGCACGAAGGATTATGAAGGATTGTGAGCTGCAGCTCCTTATTACTACTAGAAATCAATACAGTTTGTGCAATTTTTATAGTGATTTTTCTAACTGAAAAATGAAACAACATACTGGACAACCGAATTGTTGACTGCATAGAGTCAGCTCCGACAGATGTCATGCAGCTTACAAACAGACAAGTACGGGTTGCACACTCTGATGAAAATAGCGGAGGTCATCAGTAAATTGAAATTACTGTTTCTTAAATGTGTTTAGTAATTTCTCAGAAAAAATTCTACGCTTTGAAATGTGATGTATAATTTTACTCTCTGTCTTTGTATGTCCGTAATTATGCAATTGAATCTGCCGTCCTTGATTTTCGCTTCATCAAAGTAAGTTGCGCCATCTCTCGGCGGCTGTGCCAGTTGCTTTTTGTGATAGCACCTCGTGGCAGAATCAATGCTGCTCTGTTGTCTTATCTTTACAACAGAGAAGCCATGATAGGAGCGTGAAGAAGTGATTATTCTTGCCGTCTCTCCAACACCTCAGCTACTGGCATGGCTCCTTGGCTTCCCGAGGCCCCTCATCAAAGCAAACTGATCAATGACACAATTTGGCTTCAGAGAGAGGCAGACAACGAATAATGGGAGTGAATTAAGGCCTGCGGTTGGTCACCGATGCTCTGTGATACCACAAGCAACGCTACTTAAGCAGCTCAATAGCAACAAATAGTAAAAAAAAATTGAAATATCTGCGTCACGAACAGAGGTTTGGAGGCCGCTGCATAGTTTCAGGATCTCATCTGACGTAGCTTTACACGCTGAAAAGTAAGTTCTTTACGATAAAAAAAAGCACCTGTTTTTTTTATCACTAACGAAGTAATATTTTAGATACGAAGCAATAATAATTAATCTTGAAAGACACTGCTTTTTTGGGGCGAAGCACATACTTAGTTTGCGGTTAATACCTATTTTGACTGTTATGAGTGGCAGTGAGATTTACCATGCGAATTATTCATAAACACATCTGTATAGAAAAGAAATAACGAGAAATATGGCCTTTTGCAATGAACTATCTTCGACACTATGATTACGGTACCCTGTGGTTTTTCCTAAACTATAAATTTGATTGATACTACTTATCCAAGTAAGCAAGCAAGCAGAAATTTAAAAAAATAAATTTGTGAAGAACATGGTTTGATGTTTTGATCTGTAATAAAATGGAATAGAAATTTCATAAACCGCATTTTTATAAGCAGGATGCTCTTGACATGAAAAACCGAAACGTATTGAGCTTAGCATTCAGAGATATAAAACATTTCATATGGTTATTTATTTATCTTGTAGAGGTAATAAATGTTCAACTTTTGTTGAAACTATGTCTTTTTCTAATTGATCAATCCGTTAGCTACCGATTCCGAAAAGTACTCTGTTTTATTTATTTACCGTTTCGGCTTTTAATGCGAATGGCAGCCTGTTCAAACGGAGACATGCTCGAGCTGCTACGTTGTTGCGGCATTTTCGTTATTTATTGTATCATGTTTCGTTTGCGTGACTGTGTAATTAACACTTAGACGCCTATAAAGAGTGAATACGTGCCAACTATCGTGGTTTTGCTATGTGACCTAGCAACTTGACTATTGTTTGCGGCGGCCTGTGTTTCCAGGCAGTCCTCTGGGTCCTGCCCGCATAACCTAGCTAGCCAGTCAGCCTAGCCTTGTAATTCGTGAGTACCATTAGGTTCCATAACCCTTAAACTGGCCAGCTCTCTATTTCAGTTGATGTAGTTTTCATGCTCCCCAATTTATTCCGAATATACATAAACCATCCATTTCTACCACTTCCAGTAACTGTTGTCAACCAAGTGCCTTCTCACTGCCTAGTAGATACGAGCTGGTCTGCTCGGCCTACCACGCATCATGTTTTGAAGTCTCCTAGGGCTATTCTACGGTCCGCTGCAACCTTACAACGCTCTGCTGCTGCTCTCGCATGAGGTGTGGGAGTGAAAATGTGCAACAATCTAAAGGTGAAGAAAGAGGCAGTCATACTAAACTACTATTGTCAATACTGCTCTTAGATTCATAGAATAGGAGCTTCAGAAGAAATTGAGAAGGTGATATTTTACTAATACGCCTCAATCAAGTTCATTATTGTTGTTGACATAACCTTCACGCTATCCATTACCAATTTTTTTTGCAGCCGCTTTAGCGACAAGGCGGTACAAATTTGCACCGCCCACTAAAAATGCTTGTAACTTTATAAATATCAGAGTCTTTTCTTCATAGTCTGAAAAGTTATTTATTCAACTATTCTTTCGCCTATTTAATTTAAAAAATAATGCCTAAGAAAAAATAGTTTTGATGTCAATTAAATTCGAATATAAGAAAATATCTCCGGATAGTTCAGGGTGAATACTCCGGCAGCACATCTGCCGCAGTTTTCATACTTTCAAAAACCGAACTTTTAATCGCTTCAATTTTTCATGTCTAGCTTTGTTACTCTCTTATAGTGATAATTCTGAAAGGTCTTTTTGTATAAAAAGAAAATCTACACTGAAATATTATCATCTAATTTTCTGAAATATTGATATTTATACATTTTTGACTGCCATGTTCGGGTATATTAGAATTTCATTGATAGTCATAATCAATTGAGAAAATTCACCGAATTTTGGGCGCTGAATATCACTGGGAGCAGAGATGTGAACGAAAAACGGTAGGGCGGTACAATTTTGTACCCAAAATTAAACTATTGCTCAACGCTTACAGAAGGGGCTTCTGTATTTTGGCTATTTACCGCGGTGTTTTCATTTATCTTTCCGCAATCTCTCACTTTGGGACGACATTTTTTCATTATTTTTGGTCCGTTGGTTATAAAACTCGCACAGTATACGTAAAGTTGAATTCTAAACACTTTCTATTCATAATAACTTTTCAATTTCCGCAATAGTTTTAAAGAAATGTTGATATCATACACTCTTGCTTTCTAACAATAACAAGCCTACGTCCAGACTGGAAAAAGTACCCCCATAGGGCAATTGCATTCATCTGTTCAAGATTACTGCGGATTAGTCAATACCCTAATTATGCATGCAAATCCGCTGAAAAGTGAAATTCTGAAATGCACAACTAGCTACGCCAAGTCCACAGGGGATATGCCCTCAACATATAGCGTCGTCCGGGGTGATTCGGGACACTTTTTATTTAATTTGATATAGCGTAAATACTAAGCACCACAGAAACTTGCCCAGAAATTTTCATTGCTATACCTCAAATACCATACCAGTACTTCTAGAGTTATCATTGTGGTTGGATGGGGTGATTAGGGACAGGCTACGGGTGATTCAGGACACCAGCCGAAACACATTCTAAAAATGATTTTTTCAAAAATCTGATTGCGCCATCGTAAATCTCGACTTTTAAACAATAAGATGCAATAGTTTTATTAGAAAAATACTCTCCCAAGAAATGGGCCAGCTATGTTTAAAGAAACCACTACCTTATAGCTGAACTGACATGTTCCGCCAGTCAGTTTGTGTAAGTGGGCAAATCTCTGAAATGCAATCAATTCCTCTTCAAACGTAAATAGAACATGGAACACTTTAATTTGAATTATAAAGCACCAAAAGAAATGTAACTGGAACTCAAATAAATTCATAACCACTATCCCAAATCACCCCGTGTCTGTGGACAAAACCGGGAGAAGTTCAACAGGTTCTCACCTTCTAATTTTCAGGATAAAAAGAAGCACCAACGTAATCACAAACATGATTAAAAACCAAACGTTTCGGATTATTAAAAATCCATCATCAGTGTTCGGAAAATGACAAAATACGGATTATAAAAAGGTGGCTAAGAATAACAAGGACTAATCTCTCAAAGGTAACCGCTAAAAAACATGAATTATCTATGAAATGATAGAGAGCTTCACAGCCGATGAGCACTCGTTCAGCTCCCGTCTACGTTTAAAAATATACAAGGATTCTAAAATGCAGAGGTCAGCAGTGGTCTGGGTAGCGTTTAAAATAGAGAAATTATTGCTGCTGAAAACATGATCACTATTTGTACAATGGTCACGGATGGAAGACTTGGTGAGTTTCGCTAAAGGTTGGCTTGTTCGAAAAGAAGTACCTTTGTGTTGGGCGCACCTCACGAACAATTAGAGAGCGGTGCTCCCAATGTACGAGCGCTCGCAGCGGTCACACTTATAATTATACACTACTGAGGAGCGCACCAACACATCAAATACCTCTCTTCGATTAAAAAATGAGGCTAGCTTAAAATGATTCCTAAAATATGTATATGAATCAAGGTGGAGAAAATACTTGTGGATTTTTGTGACTATTTCTTGTTTCATTTTTTTCTGTTTGCAACCCGATGAATGACAATTCTAAATATAAACGCAATTTACCTTCAGGGGGGATGTCTGGTTTTTAATAATGTTTGTGATCACGTTGGCACTTCTTTTTATCCTGAAAATTAAATTCCCGGTGAATCAACCTATTTCTAGAATATTATTGCGCAGATATGGAGTTCCAACATTACAGTGTTTTCGAAGGTTTGAAACTGAAATTTGGAAAAGGGATAAAATTAACTGTGACATTGCATTTTATTGAAGCGTGTGCGAACTATCAAGTTATCCCCAAATTTTTGCGTATCAAACTCAACAAACGCAATTTAGAACGATCGGAACTGTGTTCCACCTGGCTGCTGAAGTTGTTGGAAAACTCACCTACTAAATATTAGATTAGATTCAAAATGCTTCTGCACACTTAAAACAAAGAAATATAAGGACATTCTGCCGAAATTTGAAATGTCTAGCTCAAAACTTGCTTTTTCCAGTTTAAAGTTGTGGAAAATTGAAAATCAACTTTTTAAAATTGTTTTGGGGGTGAAAAATATAGTTTTTTTAAACGTTGCTGACACATTTCTAGAGTGAGCATTTTCCTTATAAAACTATTGTATCTGCAGTGTGCAGTGTGAACGAATAGGGAAATCGGTCAGTTTCTTTCGAAGTTTTGGTAAACACGCATCCATCACTCAACAACTTGTCCTGGGAATAACCTTCAGGAACAAACTAAAACACAGACAGCAAGTCGACAACAGTGTCAAGGTAACAAGCAGAGTCCTGGGATTGATTACAAGAAATTTTGAGTACAAATACGATAACGTAAACAATCTTTTTGGCAAAGCACCAGTGATCCCGCATTGAGAATCTGCTGTCCAAATTTCGTCCTCACAACTGTGCAACGAAATTGATAAAATGGAAAGAATTTAAAGCAGAGCAACGAAACTGATACTTCAGCTGCGAAATATGTCATACGAATATCGCCTACAGGAAGTCGGATTCATCTCTCTTGAGCAAAGACCACTCAAGACGCAACTAATGTAAACATTCAAGTACTTGAATGGCTTCAATGACATGCCTACCTTGGAGATTTAATAAGAAAGAGGAAGCAACGGACACGGAGATCTAAAGCTGAGTCTGGCATACGCGATGATTCGCTTCAGGAACGGCTGGAAACCTCTTAATGTGGGAAGAGATGGTTGAGAGCCTGTGATTGGTGGGAAAGGCGCAGCCATTAAGAACAAGAAACTGCCCTGGCCAGTGCAGTAAAATGTGACTGTTTTTCTTCCTTCTATCAAACCTCCTTGGTGCCCACAACGGGACTTTTTGACTGAGACGTTCGTAATGGTCTCAGGAACAACGGCTAAAAGCTGAAGAACAGAAATCGAAGAACCACTCTACGCTGGTAATTTTCCCGTACTTCAGAGTAAACATTTGGAATAGACTCCCATCAGAAGTTGTCGGTTAAGAGAGAGTCAACGCCTTTAAGAATGTTATTGGCAGAGACTGGAAGCAACACCTTCCACAGACACAAACATTTCACGACTCTCTAGCTCGTAACGGCCAGATCTTTAGAATCCGCCATATTCCGTTGCCTTTCATGCTCCAACTAACTTACCATCTCGGAGCTCCCTAGGATCTGAAACATGTTGGCAAGATCAATTAGTTGGCTGAATTTTTTTTTCTATTTGGCTTCTGATGGTGGTGCAGATGATGGCAAACGTATATCTGAATGCAGTTCTTGCTTTGCCATCGTATAAATCCAATCAGTGAAGATGCATACAGCTTCTCTTAGCATTCTCTTACATCTGGATTTCTACTTTCTTCTCAGTTTTCTTTCTCTCAAATTTCAGCTACTTTATGCTCACGCTGATGCTCTACTTGACTGCATATTTAGGTAATGAAGCAAATGGTAAGATAAACTTCAGGGTCAGCAGGCGAATAAAGAACATAAAGAGTTCTTGGTAATGCATATTTTTTTCCAATTCAGGTTCTTCTTTCAAAAAAATAACTTTCGCTTGAGCAGAAAAATCCAGACTTATATGACATCCAAGTATCTTGGATGCAAAACTCATTTATTGATAGCAGCGATGTCTACTGCGGGCCTACAGAGAAAGGTTTTTCAGGGCATCATTACAGGAAAGGTTGACGTTGTTCAGTAGAATTTAGGCATATCGTGATTATCTATATTTCTTCAATTTAGCAGTCGCAATTTATCCTACGTAAGTAAATTAATTAAAAAATTATGATCAATGGAACAGTAGACTTTCAAATTTTTGCCCTCATTCTTGACGGCCGTGTACACTAATCTAGTGGAGAGCATGAACGTCGTGTGTTCATATATTGATTGATAGAGTGCGTGTCACGCTCTTAGCGAAATATATAGCCGAAATATAGGCCAGGTTGTATAGTTTATAGTTAAGTTCCATTTTCATGGAGATCGATGACCAGGTTGCAGAAAATGGCAAAAAATAAAATTCTTATCCCTATGTCTGAATGCATTTCTTGCTTGAAATGGTTCATGACATCGAAACAATCAATATATTTGCAGCTTCTCTTAGCGCTACCATGAGAGTCTGATACATCAAAACATGTGTTTCCTCTCAGTTTATAATGCATAAATTCAGTAGATGATCAACGAAGAAGACAAGAAGCGACGATTTTTCACCGGGCAGTAGCGACAATCATTTCATCAAGCTTGCTGCATTTCATTGACGGGGTAGTTTTTATTTAAGAGAGCACTTAGATGCACATAAGGCTAATCCTTGGGTATCTAGGGTACGTCAGGGGAAATTTTGTGAAATTCGATGTTGTTTTCCTGCTTGATAATCCGAGATATATCAGCATGTCACCACAGGTGGGGGATGATTGCGCTGCTTAAATGAATTGAAAAAGAGAGCTCCTATCTTTTATGACAATGTGAGCCAGCTGTTGCGCAGCGTATCTTTCAGAAAAAAATTAGTATCAAAAGCATGTTAACCCATCAGTGTCCATGGTCCTTCTTTCAGAACCAAGTAAATAAGTAATCATATTTCTCTTACATCAATGATTTCAGAGATATGTTTCATTAGAAGTTACCTCACGCATCGTCGACAGTTTGTCGTTATAGATGACATAAATTCTAGAATAAATGATATTGATGTTGGGGTGCCACAGGGGTCAGTGTTGGGGCCCCTCTTGTTCAATATTTTTATCAATGACATTGCTTTT
>LQNS02278087.1:488887-508422 GCA_001587735.2 Parhyale hawaiensis
CCTTATAAGCTTCCATGAGCTTTTGAGTAGGCTTGTTCTCTTTTAACCATGTGTTAGGCTGATTTCAGTTGTACTTTTTCTCATTGCAAACTATGTATTTTAATTGTGAAATGAGAACAATAAAGTGTTAAAGTGTTAAAGTGTTAGGCATCAAGGTTAGAAGTGTATTCAACTATGTAATTTACCCATTCCTGGTAGATTCTGGTAACACAACCGCAGTTCTTTTCAATTAAGTGGCAAGATTTCACGGGGAACGATACTATACAATACAGCAGTTTGTGGATTTTCAACCACATTCCTTAATGGGTCCAGGAAAAAAATAAAATTTACAGTGAAAAATAAGGCTTCACATCCTAAAAAAAAATCAATCACCTATTATGGGCTGAATTTTTATTTTATTGAACTCATATTTCTACATAGAATACTGTAAATGAATATTATCACTGTCATATTAAGTAGTCAACGAAAATTTTATTTAAGATTTGTTAACCCTAAAAAGTTGGTCTTGAAATTAGGCCCATGGGCACGTGGAGTTCGATGCTTCCATATTGTACTGACTTTCTATAAAAATGGAAATTGTTAACAAACATGAATTAATATATGCCAAAATCAAGTATTTGCATGCTTTATATGACAAGAAAGAAAATCCTTTACAGAAATGAAAATCAAGCTTTCTGTAAATATTCTTAGTTTACTGACACATAGGCCTGTGTAATGCCTGGCACGTACTGTTAGTTAGCTTTATTATTGTTAGCATAGGACACATGTGTTATTAGTTCATGTTTGTGTTTGGCAGGCATTCTTTGTGTTTTAGGAATAGATTTGTACACGTTTTGTTCAGGACATCTGTCTTTTGTGTCCACTGCTGTTCTTATTTCATCACCTACTGCTGTACCCTCTTGCTCCGTATTCTTTCCTTCAACGACTCTGCAGCAGACTTAACTACTGTTAGTCATTCCTCCATTGATATCTTTCTGTGCCGATGTACAGGGATCCCCTGTAGAAACACATCTGTGCATGGGCCCCCGTTCCATGGATGAGCCGGTTTTGTGATATTTTTCGGAGCAAAACAACCTTGTAAAGACAAAGAAGCAGCAAACCGCTATAAAAAAATGAAAAATAAATTACTCATTATCGTTTCTTATCAGTTGTTTTTCTTGGATTTCCCATTTTAATCAAGTCATTATTGTCAATTTAACCAGCAATGAGCTATGCAAAAGAAAATAACTCTACCCGTGAAAGTTTCGTTCATATACTACAGTCGAAATGCCTCCACCAGTGAACGAATTTATTGTTGAAGAAGATGTTGCTAATGATGTTGTTTTGGATGGATGTTCTTCAGCGTATAGAAGGAGGGAAACAACGAAAAGGTGCTGCATGCAAGAAAAAAAGTCTCAAAGGCAATGTCGATGTAGTGATGTTGCTCTCAATATCGGTGACTGATTCACCGACTGACATGCAACGTAGCTAATTCCTATGTACAGATGCAGTGTGATCTGTATGTATGTTTTTCTGCAATGTCCGACACATATGCATGGAAAAATAAAGCAGAAGATCGTCTATATTTTCATCTATATTTTATGAAAGTCCTTGGAACCTGAAAGTCCTGTTTTCAGAACAAAAATCGTCCTTAAAATAGGAGCAAATTGAAAATGCATTTTTTCTATCAATTATTGAAATGAGAACTCTTTTTTCTATTTAGTATCAGTAACTGTTATATAAAATGTCCATTTTCAGTAAAAATTTCAAAGAAAAAAATTTGGGCGTTAACTGGTTAAATGAATAACTGTCCTCAGTACTTCCTCGCTATCATGTTTGACAGAGCGGGTGCTCTAGTCTAATATAATATAGGTTTTGTTCGTAGCTGTTAACTCCCAACTATGGATCTGCGAACAATGGTTTTCCATTGCCTTTGAACGCAACCAACATTATCATCAATTTCATTATAGCATTGCACAGAGAAGCCGCAATTATGTACAAATCGTGGTTTGCTGGCAAATTTGCATCTCTCGCCTTACTGGGCCCTGTGCTAATTCGAAGCAAGTAGTAATTTCTTTGACAACGGCACAGGAAGGAGTGCTGCACGAGGCCTATACTGTGTCGGGCAAAATTGTTAATTTACCGTGCACAAAGGACGATCAGTCCGTAAAAATGTATGGAGCGTATTGTTACCTCCGCCAAGTAGGTTATATTTTCGTCGAGTTTGTCTGTTTGTTTGTTTGTCTGTTTGTTTGTCTCTCTGTTTGTCTGTCACCAAGGTCACTCAAAAAGTTATGGATGGGTTTCAGCAAAATTTACAGGGATTGTTTGGTATGTTAGGAGGAACAGATGATTAACTTTTATTGAAAATTTTTTCATCGTTTGTCTGTTTATCTGCCTCATTTTTCTTGATGCCGTAACTCAAAAAGCTATAAATCGATTTTATTGAAATGTGCATGAGTTATTAAGTATATTATGAAGAGTAAATGAAAAAATTTTTGTGACGATTTGTCAATTTGTTTGTCTCGGCGTTTGATTTTGTGCTTATAGCAGAATAACTAGAGAAGTTATGTGCATATTTTTTATGATATTTACAGCAATAGTCAGTAACGTTGATTAAATTTTAGAGATAATCACTTGGTCTGTTTGTGTGTTTGATTAATGTTTGTTAGCAGCATAACTCGAAAAATTCGTGCTATAACAGTAAGTGCCTGCAGCGTTTTCGCCGCACACTTTTGAACTTCCTCTTAATCACAAGCGCAAGTACTCACCGGTTCCATCAGTAAACAGAATTTCGCTGTTAAAGAAAGCAGAAATAACTTGCCTTCAATGTTTACTGATTCTTAACTTTGATTCCTTTATTTATAGGGGCCTCTGCGGGAACAAGTTAGACACCAGCGCCGCGTTCGTACATACATATCGCTGAGATTTGAAACTTAACTGTAGCTTTTTAATGAATCGAGCTGTCACTGCTCTCGTTAGCTGCTATTCATGCTTCTTTCAAGATAAGAGAGCTGGCAGTAGACGAATCAACAGGTCCATTCTCGGAGAGCAGCCGGGCCTTAACCTCCAGCCCTCTAGGAGCTATTGCCGCTCTGTCAGATCATTTAGATATTTGAGCGAAAAAAGAGAGAAAACTAAGAGTTATAATCTATACAAAGAGCATACTTGCTCAGAAATTTTAAAGCAAAGACGATTGTTAACAATGATATCATTTTAAAAACGTTTCGAAGACCTGCTCCATCATCAGTTCTGAAAAATACAAAGTCAGAAGTAAAAACTTTTGCGTCATTCAAACTATACAAAACAGGGTTGATAAAGTTGACTAAAAGAAATTATCTATTGACTAATTTTTAGGGACAAGGTGACTAAAGAAAAAAATTATCTATTGACTAGTTTCAAGGGATGGGGCAATCCTCCTCATTCAGCAGTCCGCCAGCATGCTGAGCAGTGTGGTGCACGTGTATTCTTAGATAGTTTTGTGTTTTATAGACTGCCAACAGCGAAGTAGAATATGAAATTAAGAATCCCTTTATATCCATAGAGCAAACCCAACCTCAATAGCAACAACAGTTCCTATGCCTTGAAACTAGTCAATAGATAATTTTTTTTAGTCTTGTCCCTAAAAACAAGTCAATAGATAATTTCTTTTAGTCAACTTTATCATCTCTGTTTTGTATAGTTTGAATGACGCAAAAGTTTTTACTTCTGACTTTGCATTTTTCAGAAATGATGATGGAGCAGGTCTCCGAAACGTTTTTAAAATGATATCATTGTTAACAATCGTCTTTGCTTTTAAATTTCTAATCAACTTGCGATTAAAGCAACAAAATGACTTTCCTGAGTATACTTGCATTACGCCCACTCGGAAATAATAGTTGTGATTATAGAAGAACAACTATGATTATGGTCGAGATCTTTGTTGTTTATTATCGATGTATCTTCCATAGTCAACCATTTATGGGGTGCACTATGGTAGAGATATGTCACAACATTCGACCATATGCCAACCATAATTCCCAACCATAAATACCCAATTACAACCATGAAGGTTGTAACTGCACAACCATAATCTACCATGGTGAAACGTAAGAAACACTATTCGCGACCAGAATCGACTGTGATCAGCGAATGATACAACTATTTTCTACCAAGATCAACTTTTTAACTGTTGACATATTATGCCCTGGATGCCTACTTTGTTTACTGATGATTACTTGCTTTTACAAAAAGGTTAGTTATACGCGCGAGTTTGGCCAACAGCTCAGAATGGTGAAAGGCTCTAAACTTCAGGACGATACTATAGAGCAGGAGCTTGAACCAGTCTGTGCAGTTAACGCACGTTTAAATACAACGTGTTTCAACTCTAAGCTTGTATGCAGCTATACGACACAGTTCAGAGGAAGTCACCAGTCAATGGATGAAGTTTGGCCGTACCCGTTGTCAGGGCACGTAGTGCCAAATTTATCATGAAACTTGACATTGCTTTCCATAGAGGTAATGGGAATAATTTGTTTATGAAACGTTACAGATTTAAACTGAATGAACATAAAGGTAGATGGCAATATTTGATCATAGATTGCAATACTGTTTCACAAGGGATACTACAAATAAATACAAATAATGGGTGACTACGCTAAAGTGGCAAAGCGTTAGTAAAATTTAGAAACAGTGGATAAAAATAGCATGGCAGTTAGCGTCCATACATACCCTGCATTTTTTTTTTTTGCAATTCTCCGACAGGAAAGAAAAAACTGAAAATGTACACAGTTTTTGCACTATTTTATGAATTTTTAGATGTTTCGCATTTAAACTCATAGTCATACAATATTATTTTGGTCGATTATGGTGGGGATTCTAGACATATTTTAATCAATGGCAAGCCGTACATATTTTTCCCCAAATAATGGGAGGAATTCCACTCATGATCGACGTACGGAAATCCGTTCATAACGGACGTGGATATGCTCTAGCATATGCTCTATAATTCATAGTTTTCGAACATCCATGTACTACCATCTACTATATATAGTCTTCATACATCCATATACTACCATCGATCTTCGCTTCCTGACCAACCCTAAACAACCAATATTGCCTCCACCAATATCGACCTAAATATACAAAGATCAAAGTTATGTTTTGGTCGACATATCTACCATATTATTTTATCATCCACAATCGACTTTAATTTCTCAAACACCACTATGTTCTACCATAATCACAACCATTATTTCCGACTGGGCGCTGATCAAGGTAAGAGTACTGTTTCTGTGATGTGACAGCGAATGTTAATATATATATATTAGAGTTTTTCTATAGTAAAACGATACATTTATGTTATAAAGACTTTTCCGTTATACGAATATTCAATTTAGTTAATAACCATTGAGAAATAATTGCGTACTACATGTACCTACTAATGGAAAAGTTGTCTATCGCTTCTGTGGCTTCACCTACATCGCACCGTTATACGTATAATTCAGAGAGCTTATTGAATATGCGAAGTCAGTGCTATTAGCATCACTGGAAGAGAATAAACGTATTATGCAGCAGTCGAGAGCATGTGAAACTTCAGTAGTATTGAAAAAATATGTAAATATGGAATTTCTGTGTTTTTGCTTTGACAGGCACTGGCCGTTCAACAGACAAACGCAGCGAAGTCGCCAAAACAACGCAGACGATGGAATAAAACATTCCTTCTGTAAACAGTTGTATACTACCAGCTTTCGCCAGCGTAACGCCGAGCACGCTTATAATTTCTTTGAAACAGGAAAATTACAGAATATTGATTTCTTTAAGTTCCTTCCAGGGAAATGCTTGGTTTTATTTGTGTACCTCTGTAAAAACGATTTTCTCAACGGTGGCCTGTAGGTTTGGAAATAAAAACGGCTGAAGGAGTACGGTCAGGACTGCGGGAAGGTGAAGACATATTTGTGAACGAAATTCTCGCTGACTAGCACTTGACTTCCCTGAACAATGAGTTGGAACGCTATCTTTTCTTCTTTTTTTTTTTTTTTGCAGTGACTTACTCAGCGTACTTACAGCAAAACATATCGATTTATTTCTAGATTATAGTTCTTTCACTACTCAGGGAATCTAACAATATTATCTATCCATTTTGAAACGTTGCTGAGTGTAATACTTTGTTGGAAGTGCACAATGTTTGTCCATGTAATATTCTAATCTCATCTGATACCATTTAACTTTAGCTATTATTGTTAAAGCTGCACATCTGGAAGTCCATGGACAGGTGGTAGATTATAAGTGGAGCACAAATAACCCTAGTTATTCCAGAGTCCCGATCAGAAGAACTATTAAAAAATATCCTTAAATACCCGCATATCAATCCTGCTGGATAGAGAGCTCGGCAAAAAATTCCATTTCAACACAGATCGGGGCCTACAACACCGACTGTAACGTGCTTCATCCGCAGCT
Source organism: Parhyale hawaiensis (assembly GCA_001587735.2). Lineage (NCBI taxonomy): Eukaryota > Metazoa > Arthropoda > Malacostraca > Amphipoda > Hyalidae > Parhyale > Parhyale hawaiensis. The sequence goes on from LQNS02278087.1 coordinate 495,305, forward strand.
CAAGTCTTTCTTCTAACGAACTGACAACAGGGAAAGAGGAATACATCGAATGGCCCTCAGTGTCGCAAAGCTACTAAGTATAGGTTCAGAGGCAAGCAACGTTTCGCCTCTGCATGGATAAAGTTCTTATATTATGCTGGAGCCATCTGTCACGAATTGCAGTGACACTCCACACAGTGTTGAATGACGAGCAAAAAAAATATAGTAAAACTCAGTTGGTAGTATATTCAACGGTACGACTTCACAATTTTCTGTGGTGGTTGTGAAAGAAAATATTTCACGATTGTTTAGGAAATCAGCATGGTGAAGATGTTGTCATCTCGAAGCTGACACATATCCCAAAACTGAGACAATATCAATCAATAAACTTTATTAAGTGCACATAGGAGGGTGGTACAATTAAGATATCAAGCATAGCGTATCACCAGTACAACAATTTCCGTCTGGACATAACATATTGTTAAACCTCTTCAACAATGAGCTTATTATTGACATTAGTAGAATGTAGTCCAGTGATCGCTGACTAGCCCGGATTGGTCGATGTAACAAGCACCACAGTCACAAGAGTAAAAGGTAAGGTAAGGGCACCGATTGTTTTTCAGTAACTGGTTATCGGCCTCAAATATCGAGATGGGCGGTACGGCGTAAGCAATATTCTAGTCTTGGGTTCATAGTATTTCACTTTAACCACATTTCATCTGCCCTCATGGAGCAGTGGACGTCAGAACAACGCATGTTCTTGTATGATTCTCTAGTTAAGCGTCACAATTATTCAGTGATAGAAGTTCAACGTGGAACTGGGTGTACTCACGTCCACTGCTTCAAAGCAGCATCTAAAAGGTGTAAGTGAATGGTACATAGTACATAGTAAACCCAACACTAGCATGATGCGTTATTAGCTTTCATAGAAAACTTAGTTTCCTGACCCTACTTTTCTTTATTGCCTGCTTTGCTTTTAAAGCAAAGATGGTTGAACTTAGGGTCTATCAAGAATTTATAATATCACCCACCGAAACGCATCTAAAGTACGTGACATCTGTTAATGCGGACCACATTGTGAGGAATACAGCTATAGAAAAGCTCTAAGGCCAGCGGGAGGGGCTCATTAGCGCATGAAAGTCCTAAGACAAAATTGATTAGGCAACGGCAAGTCAGCAGCGCCTCGTTGTGTCAGGAGTTAGCATGATTTGTTTTTCTGCGGTTCGCAGATCCTTTCAGTGACCTAAGTTATTGAAGAATTTCTGCTTCCTACTTGGGATGCATATGGGAGACGAGGGCAACCTTCTCTTCTCTAATGAAGTTGGACGCAGTGAAACTTGGTAGAGTTTGGCCAGCGCAAACTCCAGCATTGAATTGTTGCAGTTCAAACTGCCGGCCATGAGTTTGGAAAGAGCGCGGGGAGGCCTCGGCTATTCCAGATAATGGCAACGGCTTTCCAGAATGGGTAAAAGTGCTGCAAGGTTGGAGGTGACTTTAATGGGCACCATATTGAGGAGAAAGAGTCATTTTGGGACGTTCTCTCCTTCAAAACAAAAAGTTGATGAAAATCTCAGAAGTTCTGCAATTTACCTCAACGGAGCGCCTTCGATGTCCTATGGAACCTGCGCAGATGACTTTCAATTCTCAGAATTCTGAATGCCAACCTTGGCTAGAGATTACTGCAGAAGCAGGACGTATTCCCGGTATATTGTCCGTTGCCGAGAGGCTTATTACTGAACGATGCATGTCTCGGGTGCTTTTGGGACTTTATATCATTCTCTAGTTAAGTTTGGTCGTCACGGTAACCAGAAATCAAAAGCATCCACGTCGCCAACTTTACACAATCAAGTAAATGTTGCGTACGAGTTTAACAGTTTGCTACTCACAAAAGAAGCAAAATTTTATCGTAGCCTTTTCGTCGAAAATATTCAAATATACTGTATTATAGGTCACTGTGCCACAACCTTTTCTGGCACATTCACTAAAGAAAATCGGGTACTGAGTATGGCTTTGCAGACACACGTTTTCCAGGAGACTAACTGCAAGTTAAGCAATTTAGCAGCCTGTTTTATTTCATTACACTGGATTGAAAGGTATTTTTGTGATTACTTCGGTATCTAATAAGAAGCTGTCACTTATTGGTTTTAATTATATTTATATCTTAAAGCTTCAATCGCTCGTTCAGAAGCAGTAATTAATTATATTAGATAGGTTTCGTTAGTTCAACCTTCATGAAATTAATGTAATTGGTGACATCTAAGATATCGTATTGTCTATAAATAAAATTTCACTTCGCCTGAACAACCTGCCAAAAAAATTGTGTTGTCTCTGGGAGAAATGTTTTAAATGTTAGAAAATGTCAGCGGATGTGTACTAAGTTTTCACTTAGATATCATAATGTCAAGCATTCCCCACTTTTAGGGAGACCAAAAGCTGTTACAAGGAAACCCCGTAACAAGGTAAGAGACACTCAGTATTTAAAATTTACCTGTACAGAGTTAGCTCAACAGTTCAATATAACTCATGCCAACACAATTATTCCAAGCCCTCATCAGCTAGGAAAGTCCTCAAAACTTAGATAATGGGTTCCCGATTTGTTGAATGATGCCTACACTTTTACTCTTAAAGAAGCAAAGGGTTTCATTTCTCCATAGAATTGTCACTAGAGACCAGAAAATGCGCTTTACAATACTCAATCCAAAAGATAATGACTCGGTCAACATCACAGTACCCACAGCCAGTTCTAAAACCAGGACTACACAACGGAAGATCCAGCTCTATTTATTTTCAAAACCTCAGGATTATTATCACCGGCGAACGAAGTGAGAGAGGTGATAATAGTTTCGCTGCATATTCAAGTAATATAGATATATATACATATCTGTCCACCCAAAAAGAGGGAAGAGGAGTTGTGCAAATTCATAATTTTTTTTTTGCTAAGAAGCAACGTGGGTTGGCCTAGATGTGAAAAATACCAAAACTCTATAGTTAGCAGGCCGCGTGACCGCGTTGAAATTTGCCCTCCACCGCGAGAGATGGTCTTACGCCCTTGGGCGTTCTATAGTTATCACCCGCGTTCACAGTGAAGAACGGTGATAATGTTTTCGTTGAAGATTTTATGTATATATTTCTATATACATCAGTACTATATAATAATTCATGTCATGTTTTTATTTATTTATATATTTATATCTTTCCTGTCACGCTCTATGGGAATAAGATAGGAGAAAAATCAGATTTCAAAATGTAAAAAAAAGTGGGGTACCTTGCAATCTTTTTCTTCGGCGAAAAAAAAAGTTGGGATACCTTGCAATCTTTTTCTTCAGTATTAGATAGGGGGAAAAATCGAACTAATAAGATAGGAGAAAATTCAGATTTCAAAAGGCGAAAAAAAAGTTGGGTACCTTGAAATCATTTACTTCAGTATTAGATAGGGGAAAAATGAGGAAGCCCAAAAGACGACGGGGTTTTTGGCGAAGTGTTAATTTTTTGCCGTCATTTATAATGACGGCATGAGCCCCTAGTATACATATGTTACAGTGAATGTGTGAAATTGGTAATTTCATGGAATCCCTAAAAATTTCAGTCATTTCGTGTAATCACTGTTTCAGTCGGGGATTTCACAAAATTACTAAAATATTCAGGAATTTCATGAAATCGCGGAAAAATATAACTACCGATTTCATGAAATAGCTGAAGCACAAATCTAGCACTGCAATTGGCAATATGAGAAATTTTTACTGATAACCTGCATATAATCAAAATATTTTTTGATAGTTGAAGCACAATTGGAGAATTAAAGTAGGTGAGGCTTTCCTGGATTTTTCCTGACGACCTATAGGCAATGTCAATATCAAAAGCTCTTAAAATGTATGCTAAAATTTAGTGGGAGGTACCAACTTGAATTGCATCTTCATATGTTCAGAACTTATTCGAACACAAAACAGTATTGTGCATTTTTTAGCAGCATTTGAGTATTACCATGTAACATCTGCCTGCACTGATCCGTTTGATACTTCCTGCCAGCATTGCACTTACACTTCATGAATCCATGTGCACCAGAAGAGGGAGAGGACGAAAGAAGGGACACATAGTATGACGATAGACACGTGGAACCCATGCATGAAGGTGTTCCCTCACAAGATCATCGCGCATGGGAGCAGCAAGTCGGAAAAGAAGAGGAAGCACAGATGGAAGAAAGATCAGCAGAAGTATGAGATGGGAAGCGAGCAAAGGGGGCACGAAAGACAAACGTCCCAAAGGCCTCGCTAAAAGCTAAAGTAGCTAGCCTACAGGGGCCCATCGGGGCACTTCTCCCCATAACATAGGAGGAGCGCTCCTAAACTACCTAGCCCTACGGCCATCCTATAGCTACTACCCCCGTGGGGTGGCATGCTGGAAAACTCTCCAAACTTTAGTCCCATCGAAAATATTTGGTAGATATTACGGATAAACACTGCTTAAAGCCACAATGCTCCAAACTGGTGGACTCTATGCTAAAGCGAACCAAAGACCCTATAAAAACTACAGGTGACCACATTATGAATTAATTTTTTGGCTTAACAAACTTGAGGAATACAGCAAAAAATTATCAAGCTAAGTATTTTTTTCTTTTTGTTGTAATTAACTTCCAGAAAGCCTGGCGTGTGAATACACGGACTCAACAGCAGTTTACCTGGAAAGCAGATAATAATTACGTCGACTTTTAGCTTTGCTGTTTCTAGCAGCCAGTTTCAAACTTTCTATAATAGTGACATATTCATTCCTTGGGGTGATGCATGTCTTAGACTCCTCATAGCGCTTCATTACATTCTGCTTAAAAAGACTTTCAGTGCTTTCATTAGACATGGTAAATATCTGTAAAGGAATAATCACAGCATAGAAAATCACACAAGAAAACGAAAATGCGGGAAAGAAAGAGAAGAAATATAGTTGGGGAGAGATCCGAGGAAACACGTACGAAACAATGTGGGCACGGGAAGAGATGTTCCGATGACCTAACGGAAGGTTTGAAAGGTTAGAGTAACCAATGAGTGACCCTGAAGGCGCAGTAGAAAACGGCATGCATAACCAACTTTCCTCTATGGTCTGCGTCACATCCAGTGCCATATAATGCCATCATTTCACAGATTTACTGATATATTTTCCACTTTCGGTAAATCTGTGTAAAAATGTTTGCTTGGAATCGGGGATTTCATGAACTAACTGAATATTTTAGTAATTTCGTGAAATCGCCGACTGAAACAGTGATTACACGAAATGACTGAAATTTTCAGGGATTTCATGAATTTACTGATTTCACACATTCACTGTAACATTTACATACTTATAAATTTCTCTGTCTTCTTAAAGAGGGGGAGAACGAGTTTGGTAATGTTTATAATTTTTTGCACGGAGTCAGGTGTGTTGACCTAGATAAGAAAAATGTCAAAACTCTGGTGTAAGCCGCCCATCAAAAATGACCTAGTTGAATTTGCCCCCACGGCTGGTGATGGTCTTAAGCTACAAGGTGTTCTGGTGTTTTTTTTTTTTTTTTTTGCTTCTGATTGGAAGCTTCAAAAAGTTTGTTGGTTGTTGGAGAAAGTGAAAATGAGTAAAACTGTTGCCAAAACCGAAAAAGTTATTATCACAGGAAAAGTAATTTACGCATGTAAAGAAAACCTTAAAATTTTTCTTTCGTAACATGCTATACAGCCCTGTGTCAGGGTTCTCTGGAGGCGGACGGTCTCGTATTAACTTATCAATCCATGGAGCTTGTCGTTCATGGTAACGTGCAGCATGCCGTCCAGCGCATGGTGCTGGCAACTGCTGAACTATAGTGTATGGTTCTATTTATTTTCGGATATTTATTGCAGCCGAACAACTTTACATGTCTTCTCGCCGGTGTTCACCCTTGTCGTATCCCATGTATCAGGATTGATTCATATCGGCTGAACTCCTCTAATACAGCCTGCAGCCCTTTTTTGCGATTGTTGCAGCTGGAAAGAAGATTGTCCAATGTCATCGTGGTGTACCCTGAGCGAAATAGAAGAGTCCAAAACGTGGAGAATGTCATGGACAATAATATAATATTTTGAAGATAGCATGATTATTCATTAATGTAGATAATTTAATGGGTGAGTAGATGATAACGTCTAAACTGTTGTAGCGCGAATATGATTTTGTTTGGGAAAAAGTTTTTCGCCGAAGGCCAGCATTCATATTTATCGACTTCAAAGCAATTGCAGAACTTTGATTATGTCATAGACGTTGAATAATTTACATTCGCAGCATTTAAAGTATTTGCTACCATTTGTGAATGCTTCCTTAAGATTAACAAATTTAGTACCTCTGACAGCAAACGTGATTTTCTCAAAGTGGTGTGTGCGTGACCTTTCTCAGCACATTTCTTCGATCACAGATTTGCTGCTGGCGCTGCTGCTGAGGGCTGTAGTCACTATTGGATAAAAATTCATTCGTGCTTCAGGACATGGTTTTTGAGAAAAAAGTAAAAAGTCATCAGAAGCTCTCGGTTGTGTATTCTTTGAATACTTTAATTTCTGAATGCACTTCTTGCCCCCAGCGCACTTGTCCCATTTATGATCTTCAAACGTTTTTATTACCTCCGCTAAGGAGGTTATGTTTTCGTCGTGTTTGTATGTCTGTCACCAAAATAACTCAGAAAGTTATGAACCGATTTGGACGAAACTTGCAGGGTTTGTTGCGTATGTTAGGAGGAATTGATGATGAACTTTTGGTGAAGATCTGTCCATCCGTTTGATTGTTTGTCTTCCTCATTTGTCCAATGCCATAACTCAAAAAGTTATGCACGGATTTTTATGAAATTCACACGAGTTGTTAGGTATACAACGAAAAGTAAATAACAAAATTTTGGTAATGATCCATGTGTTCGTTCGTTTGTCACTGTTTTAAATTTTATGCTTGTTAGCACAATAGAAAGAAAAATAATGAATGGGTCTTTTCGAAATTTTTATGGGCTGTTAGAAATGTTAAAAGACATAAGTGATAAAATTTTTGTACAGTTCGGTTCGCTCATTTGTATGTTTGACTCATGTTTTTCGTAACGTTTGTTAGCAGCATAACTCAAAAGTTATGAACGGATCTACGAGAAAATTGCACAAGCTGTTATTACTATCAAAAGGCACAAATGATTATGTTTTCTTAGTTGATACGAAGAAAATCAGGGTTTCAGAGCCAATTTGAATTTTTTGTTACCATTGTCTCGCTTGGCGGAGGTATGCGTTCTCAGAGTGCTCTAGTTTCGCTCTGTTTTCTCCTCACTTTATCTTCGTACCATTCACACTGTAATAGAGACTTGTTGTAACTTTATTTGTAATTTATTTATTCATCGTCAAGGAAACTCAAAACGAGAGCGAAGATCTCTGAAGATCATTTGAAAAGGCAGCTGCTGGTATCCTTCATTAGCATATTAGTAACGACAGATGCCCTGGTACACCATTGGCTTATATTTATTGGTGCATGCTTGAAGTATATTACAAAATTCTTGGCATTAGTATTTAACATTCTTCTGTTACATGAAGAGAAGTTTACCAATTAAAGCTTCGTCGGAACTGCAATATTATCATATAGGAATATGTGTTGTTTCTCCTCAACTCCTTTTAGAATGCTTTTCCACGTTGTGATTTATGTCTTATGATGCCTCTATTTTCCACCCAGAATGGGACTGTAGTCCTCTGTAGCATACCATTGTTGAACACACGAGATGTGCGGTAGCTCAGGTAGCAGCAATAAGTCTCGCCCACCCAGTCGTAACCAATTGCTGCATCACTTTTGCCTCCCTAAACAGAAGACCTGTGCGCCTGAACGTCTCGCTTCAGAATATATGCAAATTCTCATCGGCATAAATAACGACCCAATCGACTCCCTAGAATTTGAAATTCTCTAGTGTCAATAATCCGGAATAGCTTGCCACTTTCTTTCCCTGCCTCGGGGATAATTTTGTGCGTACGCAGGGAAAAAATTCAGTCTTCGGCCGAATATCGTTTTTAGATATCACTTCAATAGCGACTGGGAGAGGAAGAGTCTGTGGGAACTGCATCTTCCATAGGAGTACGGAAGTATCGGTACGGCATATTAAGAAGCGGAGGGCATCTTACCCACTTTGGGCTTCCTTCGAGACTGGGTTTGCATCCAACCTCTGACTTCGAATTGACTCCATTATTCATGTCGCATCAGCCGCCGGCGCGTCTGTTTGGAGTGTGTCAAATGTTGCTCCGTCCTCTGGGCAGTCCGTAAAAATGCTATTATACTCGCTTTTGATGTTTTCGCCTGAGCCCATTTATTCTTTAAGCTCAGTCGATTAAAGTGGCAAGCCAACCAAGAAAATAAAAAAGTCTGCTTAAATTGGAAGACAATTAGAAATCCCTTGGTGATGCTTTCATCTTACCGCGGTAACATACTGCTTTGTAAACTACAATAGTGGATGCTCTAATCAGGTCAGCCAATAAGCTTTAGCTACCGCATAGAATCACTGAGGTTCTCATTACAAAATCTCGAAAGGAGAAGCAAACTTTTGCTGCTGGGAAGCAACCGATGCTTGCTGGAGCATATTGTTCGAATCGACCTGGCTGTTTATGTGTGCAGAACATCGGAGAACGCCACAGATGTCACTGCGAGAGCTGTTGATAGTTTCACACTCTACAACAGATGCTAAAAGTTCGATTTACAGTGCCGTAGCCAAGGGAAGGGGGTTGGGTGTCTGTCACCTCCTTAAGTATTAAGTGTTAAAAATTAATTGTTGAATTTTGGACTTTCGGTGCAGCATCAGATGAAATGATCCTTGCATACTACAATTAATCTGACCCTCAATGACATTAGGTATTTGACACAGCTGGATAACTATAAACATATCAGTATAAACATTTTTTTTGGTAACTCCCCTACACTCGCAGTCTGGCTGTCTGGCTACGGCCCTGATTTATTATCAAATGCATGTTATGGCCATGATCGACCGGTACAGATCAACCTGCCAGTTATGTACTGCGAGGCATTCAGGACACCATTAACACGATATTATTTACATCATTAAAAAGGAGTTAGCCTATTTCAGTTTGATTCGTTAGTGTTTGTTCAATCTTACTTCTCTGCCGAACGGTGATATGCAGACCATATATTTTAGTGCTACTTTCGTTTCATTATACGAGATTCAGGGCTCGTTTGGTTGGCTCGTTGCACCTAGCATAAGCCAATTCCCTTCGTCTGAAACACCCGCAGGCAGGAGAGTTAGTTTCGCCACTTTGAATCTGACTGCGGGCGATAAAAGCCCAATTAAGTGAGATTTAAAAGACTGGCAACGCCATTTTATCTAACGTCATTGAGTTTCCGACTTTCTCATGGGTATCTGAACGTGCACTCACTCTTGACTTACTTCAAGGGTCGACAGAGAAACTACTTTAAGTTTACTTGATGAAATATATACAGTGTTGCCAATACCCGACATGATGTCACTGGTCTCACTATCTGCATGGAAATATCTTGGTTCGGAAATCCCTTGGTTCGGGAGCAACACGTGCACGACCTCGGCACAGGTCGCCCTGCCAGCTCAATTCACCGTTACGTTTACGACGCGTAACGGCGTAAGCGGTTGGGAAATAACTGTAGGAAGTGCTAGCGGGCTAACACTGTGGGTGAGGGAGGTGGCGAAGTCATCCATTCACCGGACTAAAGGACCCATTACACTGGCGAACATCGTTCTGCATACTGGGAACTTCATCCTTTCGCTGTACTGTAAGGGATTTCTATCCCTAAAACTCTGATAGTTGGAATGTTTGTAGTTATGATAGTTACGAGACTTAAGAAAGTTAATAGTGGAAAACCTATTAGACACTTGTTAAACACACACAACGGTGCTGTAAAACTTTAAGTTGGGTCATTCGTTTGAAGATTCAAACTGAAAGTTAATACGAGCGGCGCACTCAGTCTTTAATTAGAACTTTGGTTGAGAAAAAAAGGGATGGACTTCCATTATCAGTACCGCCTGTTATAGGTATGATGGTTACAGTGAGCTATCTGATCTGTGCTGGAACTCAGAACTGGCGGAACTCTCGACCTCGGGCCTGGAGTCTTGAGATAAGTTCTCTAGATAATGCTACGATCACAGTATCATAAGATTTTGTAAAAATTATGACCCTAGTAAAAAGTGAAAATTTTGTAGTACCTCAAACAGCTGCTGCTCTCTGCGGTTTGCTCGCTGAGTGAATCTTCCTTTCGAATAGCAAACATTAACTTCAGAACATAGTAGTAAAAGAATACATGTAGGATAATTGTTGCAGTAACGTTCTCCAAGTAGTCTACTTGATGCAAAAATTACTCCACTTTTGATTTGTCCCACCAGCACCACTTAGATTTTTCCGGATATTGCATGCTCGTGTAATGGCAGGCTATTGGTTGGGATACTTTTCCTGCAGATGCTGCGCATTGTTCGTCATACATTGCTCGCCCGTGTAATAGGATCTGAACGCTAAAGTGTGTAATAATCACAACTCAGTTGGACTTCGGCAACCCTCAATGCGGTTGAACTGTCAACGATCGGTATGAGCTCAGCAATAACGAAAATTCTGTATCAATTGCGGTTTCATCGACGGAAATTCGCTTCGTTTACTCGTTATTCATTTCTACGATTCTTTGGTTCCCAATAATTGAAGTAGATATTTATGCACGGCTGCCTACTTCACCGTAACCCTCGCCGTAATCGTCGTCACTACTTTTGGGGTTATGAGTGAGACACAATGTGTGAGTGGCAGGGTAGGCGCTGTAGCTCCGGTAACCCATGCAGAAAGATAGATTACAACACACCTCTGCAATTGCTCTCGCAGCGGAACAGTGAACATTTGCTTGGGATGGTGCTCAAGGAAAAGGCTAAAGCGAAAATTCTCCTTCTGCATTCGTTAAAGTATGTTAGGTATTATAAAGGGTCAGTATCGTACACTTCGCAGCATTTCTCTTGACACTGCGCTGATTTTCGTTGGTCTGTCTCTCATTTCCCGCCACTTGCTGTTACCAGTAGACTGACACCACAGTGACCGCAGACTGCCTTTCTCATGCACTTGGGTTTAAGGTTGCCATGGCTCTGGAAGGCTGCAAATGCCGTATGTAAAGAACAAACTTTGCTTACTTGATGAAGCTTCGGACGAGGTCCAGGGGGTATTATGTACGCCACCCATCTTGTCCAGAGGTGATGCTGCAGTCCATGAGAAGGGCAATGGCTAACAGTGAGTTATCCCCAAATTGCACGTAGCCGCTTACAGCTGTTTTATCTGGCAGTTTCAGTAGGTATGCGTCCAGTAAATTTTTAAATTTCGCAGTCTCTGTACCGGTAACACTTTGAATGTCATTTGGCACTTTGTTGAAGTGGATTTGGACTGCGAAACTATTAGAATACTTCGTGGCTATTGCATTACCATTCTTGATCGGAATTCGCGTTTCCCAAGCACGACTAATACTACCACTGACATTGGCAGTAATAACCTCCACCAAGAAGGTTATGTTTTTGTCGTATTTGTCTGTCTGTCTCTTTGTCTGTTACCAAGAATACTGAAAAAGTTATGAGCGGATCCTTATAAAACTTACAAGGAAGGTTAATCGTGTTAACAGTATCAGATGAGTAACTTTTGGTGAAAATCCGTTCATGTGTTTGCTTGTCTATTTTTCATAAGGCCATAACTCAAAATGTTATGGACAGATTTCCATGGAATTTACTTGAGTAGTTAGGTATGATACGAAGAGTAAATAACCAAATTTTTCTGATGATATGTTTGTTCTTTCGTTTATTTGTTGCTGTGCTTGATTTTATGCCTGTTAGCACAATAACTCAATACGATATGGGTGGATCTTTATGAATTTTAAAGGAGTTGTTAGTAATTTTAAAAGACATAAATGATTCAATTTAGGTAATGACTGGTTGGACCGTTTGTGTGTTTGATTTTGTTGGTCATAATGTTTGCTATCAAAATAACTGAAAAAGTTATGAACGGATCTTCAAGAAAATTGCAGAATTTGGTAATACTATCAAAAAGCACAAATGATTTGATTTTGGTGTTGATACGAAGAAAATCGTGTTTCCAGAACCAATTTGAATTTTTCAGTACCGTTGCCTTGTTTGGCAGCGGTAAGCGCTCTCAGAATGCTTTCTAGTTTCTTCTTAAATTTTAAAGACATATGTGATTGCAAAGCGCTCGAATCTCCTCTGAATTGAGTATATTTGAAGTTGAGCAAATATTTCGTGATAGTTGAATTTTTTAATGTGATGCCCTGGATTTTAGCACTGAACTATCTCTGGATAGCCTCGAGGCGCTTTAGGTCTTTCCGTTGGCTTGGCATCTAAAGAGGTGAACTGTATTTTATCCTCGGCAGTATCGGTTGCTTCCATAAGGTGAACATTGTGTCTGCTTCTCGTGAAGAGAAAGTTCGAAGCACCCGTCCTCTCCATTTATTGCTTATTGAAACAACTCCCGCCACGTGATCTTCAAAAGTGGTATTATCTTATATTCTCGCCCCAAGGTCTCTTAAAATTTGCCTTCTTTCGATTATGTTCCCATCTCTCGTTGTGTAAGACCTAGATTCTGCAGGGGAGGAGCTTTTCCTTATCGTAACAGTTCAAATTTAGTTTTGGTGATAGTCAAGTTGTTCATCGATAGCCAGTGAAAGATGTTGGTTACATCTAGTTGCACATTCCGTGCGTCTGCCATTGATTGTAACGCTGCTAATATCCGTATGTCATCAGCGAACGATGAGGGATTGATGCCCCATATCATTTATCATGTTAAGGAAGAGTATTGGACCTAGCACAGTACCTTGTGGGACTACACTCAGTAACGGCTGTCGTTTGGGCACCTTAACATTTATTATTACACTTTTGGTTCCATTTGTCAGGAAAGCTTCCATCCATCTAAGACATTTTCCACGGATGCCAATATTGGAAAGTTTGAGTAAAAACTTCCCAAGGTCGACATTATCAAACGCTTTTGCAAAATCTATATATGTCATTTCATGGTGTCGTTTTCGGGTTCTCTATATCACGGATATTCTATTAACAGGGCAAATGAGACAAGAAGGTAGATGCAGATCTATATTGTGGTAACGAGTCTCGACAGGTACACACTGGCTAATGCTTCACCACG
>LQNS02278087.1:529594-541041 GCA_001587735.2 Parhyale hawaiensis
TTAGTTTGCCTGAAGATGGCCGCAGCTGACGGCCGAAACGTTGCCTTTTACTTAGCTTGTTTTTATTTCTACTCGAGAATCGTTCTTAATAAAATCTCCAATGATGAAAAACAAGTTTTTAGAACTTTGGAGAAAAATCTAAATGTTATATAAAACTGTGTGCTGATTTGAAATACCTCAAAAATTTATGGACAGATTCGGACGGAATTTACAGGGATCGTTAGGTATTTTAGGAGGAAAAGGTGAAAAACTTTTGGTGAAGATCCATTCATCCGTTTGTTTGTTGTCTGCATCATTGTTCTCAATACCAAAACTCGAAAAGTTATCGACAGATTTTTATGAAATTTACCTGTGTTGGTAGGTATATCACGAAGAGTAAATGACCAAATTTTTGTGATGATTTGTTAGTTCTTTCTTTAGTCTCTCACTGTTTTTAATTTTATGTTTGTTAGCAGAGTAACTAAAAAATTGTGAATGGTCTTTATGAAAGTTGAAGTTGTTAGTAATGTTAAAACACATAAATGATTAAACTTTGGTGATGATCGGTTGATTCGTTTGTGAGTTTGAAAAATGCTTGTTGGAATGCTTGTTAGCAGCATAACTCAAAAAAATATAAACGGATCTTCAAAAAGAAATTTCTGAAGCTGTTAACCCTGGTGAGGCCACAAATGATTAGATTTTGGTGTTGATATCAAGAAAATCATGGCATAAAAACCAATTTAGATTTGTCCTAACCGTAGCCATGCTTGGCGGAGATATGCGCTCTCAGAGTGCTCTAATTTTATTATCGGAGCGTAATAGCATTTACTACCAAATAGTATCGTAGACAGTATCAGACTTGACCAGATCGTCACAACTTCCTCAACGACAAAACTCTGAGAAGCGTTGTACCACTACACTGGCATCGCTTGCACTGCCCAATTACGTTTATTGCAATTATTTAAGAAAAATTTACTACTCATTTAGTTATTCAGTGTTACATCAGAATACTTTTGACTGAGCTGGGGCCCTCAATGTCATATGCATAAGTTAAGTAACTTTAAACAATATCGAATTATTCGTGTTAAGTGCAATGTAAATGATCTACCTTTACTAACCTGTATCAAGATCTGCGTTGTATGTAGTAGTACAGTAATACTATTATTCTCCTGGTTAAACCACCGCTGCCTGAAAGATACGATTCGTTAGATGTGATACAATTTCAAGATGTTTACAATTATTCCTTGCCTAAATGCTTTCGATATCATCTTTCACAAGCTTTACACATCTTTTACTTTTCTTCAACAAGATCAGGAAATGAGACGCTCTACTCTCAATCTTTCAAATGTGTGAAACGATGTAGACAAGCGCTTTACAAATTTTCAAACTGGATCCAACTAATTTATTGGCTTTCATATAAAAGAGTTCATTTAAAAAAAAACATCAAGAATATGCAATAGAATTATACGAGAATTCAGTTAGATTCGCCCCAAAAAAGGGAAGTTTAACTTTGTATTTGCTATTCATATTCATCATTGTCGACGACTGGATCATACGCAGTTCTTGCAAAATGACGTTGGCAATGTACTATAATAGGTACTAATCATACAGTATACATATATGCGTATTCAATGGAGTTCAGGATATGCAGAAGGCATTGGTCGGCAAAAGTAGGCTTTCGGGGCCTGACTTATCCAAAACTTCAGACGGGAGCGCTGGCCTCGACCCGTCTCTTCAATGTTTCAGGCGTTGACCTCCGATTGCTTACATGCGATATTGTGAAGAACTCAATCTTGCTCCGTAAAATGGTGATTTCGGCCAGACGAACATAATCGAGCAGCTATTAACACCTGCAACACTATTCAAAGTGACAAAGCCAAAGTTCGCGCCTGAAGTGTTGGACTAGTCAAGTCGAGTTCGCTTGTCTTAGGTCGCCTTGACTGCCTAATCGAACGATGCCTATAACAAAAATTCTCCGGCAACTTCTATCAACAACGTAAAACCACGGTAGTATCTTTTCTGCTTTGGCGATCAATTAATGCCTGCCTGCAGTCCAAACGTACTCCACCAATAATAAACAAAAAGGACAAACATCAAACAGAACAGCAGACATACACCTACAGGATTTATAACTAACATTACGAACTAAGTGACACGAGAACGAACATCTAAGAGCTCTTTGAATAATCTAGAAGCTCACTCCCAACATATGTCTGCGATGTATTTCTTCGCCATATATTAAAGGAACTTCAAAGAGCCTGTCGGGCGTTGAGACCTTGCAAGATTTGCATCACTAATAAACCCACCAATAATTTAAAAGGCAATTTATGTTCATTTAAAGACAAAGTATCAATAATGAAGGAAACAAACGCAATTAAGATGATATCTTGTAATGGCTGCACTGCCAAGTACGAATACTGGATAGCCAAGTAGACAGTTCATGCAAAGACTTCAAGAACCTCGAAGAGAAGGAGCAATAATTAGAGTTCAAAGTAGCATTTCGTATCAATTTCCTCGCATCGTCAACTAGGATATACGTAGCGTTAATTTCCAAATTGTAAAATAACTTGCATCAAACGGAGATATGAAATAGAAGCGTTTTACATATGTCTGTAACCCCCTTCTAACGTCATTTCACTGATTTTCTATCGACTCATTCGCCGAGATTTATTGTCGTTGTGAGATTGGAAGAGCGTTCAGGGATATATTGTTTGTGTTCAGTTCTTCAATACTGACTGGACAACCCATTATTTTCATGATACAATGAAGATTAGTTCGTTTTCGCAGTCTTGACAAGCGCTTTGCCTACATCCGGACAAATTGCTGGATAAAATAAATTTCGTCTTAATTTACTCTGCCAGTTTTTATATCAAAACAGTAGAAAATACGCTGGTTATTATTCTAGCCGTATCTATGTTGTTGAACGTCAGTGAGGAAAATTCTTGCACCGGAGCAAGCATTCGAGCCGCTTAAGAATTTTAGTTTTGACCATTTGCAACCGGCACGAAATATGCAAAGAGTTACATCAACCTGCTTTTAGCTGCTGAACTGTTCTTGACAAGCACAGACTTTGCAAACGCAATAATATTTAATAACGTAAAGTATTGAAATTTGGTAATGCATACTTAGCGAGGTAATTATGCAGTTGGAGATAACGAAGTATGCGCCACTGCATGAAAATTTAGCTCTCGATTCACAGAAAAGGGCAGCAAAGCCATCGCTTCTTTCCTTATTGGTGGTTCCTGCTGTCGAAAATCGCTGATACTGATTTGGCAATTTATTTAACTTGTTAGCCACATTTGGGCGTGATTTCCCTGTTGTGGTGGATGCCAAGTCTGCTGTCAAATTCCTTTCTACCCTTTTTCCAGGTATGCTTCCACTGATAGCATCTTCTGATGCATTGTTTGTAAAAAAAATTTCTACCTTCTTAATGCCCTGTCCCATATCTTGGTAGGGTGCGCTCATGTCAGCTTGGTAGGGTGTGCTGATGCCACGGTTATCTTCTTTTCAATACAATGTACTCTTGCGCTCTGGGACTCTCTCGTTTTGTCTGTTGGCCTGCAAAGGCAGCATTCGGTACAAATCGAACAGTTCTTATCTGTTCCATTCCACAGCATTTTTGAGATGAAAGCGGGATATTTAAGGAGCTAAGATAAATTAATAAAGAGAAGTGACAGCAACAAGAATTTGTTATTGATGAAATGGTCTGTCCATTTTATCTTGTAGTAAATCTATCGCATAAAATAGAACAAAAGTATGATGAGCTATAGAATTGAAGTCGTTTGATACATAAATGAATAATGGCAATGTTAAATAAGTGAAAGGCTAAATTGTGTTATCTGCAGACGATGAAAAACACAGCTTAGCGTGTAAATACGAACAAAGAGAAATGGACGACACAAGACATCGGCACAAGACACAAGAGTGAATGCTTTACTGGTAGAACTTTTGCGAGATCCACTGGTGATTTCAGAGTGTTTTGATAGGATAAATGAGGTGTTTTAAGATAGACGGGCTACGTCAAGCTAGCTTCACACATGAGTCAGAACACGCGAACATTTCACGTTCATGGAAAAAATATATCTGGAAGTGTAACATCAGCTTAACCTGTTTACATTTATCGCTTCCATATACGTGCCGTTGCGAATTCAAACTCTATAGAAATTAGGACGTAGTCGAAACTGAGCAAGCGGCCCTCGCTGTAGCGGAATAGCTGTCGTGGAGACTCAGATTCTAAGCAGCTTTTGAATAATATGAAATTAAACGAGTCAAAACTTCACCCACCGCAGCGTAATCGCAAGATTAGGGAGACACGTTTCCCTGTTTTGACTCTAGTGTGCAATAGACTTTAGGATAGACGAAGTTCGTCAGGATTAAATGAAGGGCGTTATAATAAACATACGGGTTAGGTTAGACTAGAAGAGCTGCGTTAGGTGAAATTGAAATGAGTTATAATAACATAGCTTAGGATTGCACATTTGAGGAAAGGAGAACAATAACTACCCTTGGAATTTTCACGGGTCCCGCTACTCTATTGAAATTTATTATTTTTTATCTCTATTTTTTGCCACGTAAAAAAAATTGTTTTTAAGGGCGTCAATACTTTGGAAGTCGAAATCTTCGAAGTGAAAAATAGGCTGGAGGTTTCGGAGGCCATTCAGCGTGATTTGGAGGTGATTGATTATCCCTTGTGTTCAAAGTGGGGGATGAGATTAAATGTAGGTAAGACTGAAAATATGCTCGTGTCTGGTCACGTACCGTGAGACCTGCTTTCATTCATACTGGATGGTGTGTTACTTCCTGTGGTTAATAACCTGGTAATCTTGGGTGTAAGTTTTGATCCCAAGTTGACGTTTGAGGCCCACATCTGTTCAGTTGATTCACAAGCATCACAGAAAATCTGTCTTGTACCACGTATTTGAAAAGTGTTTGTGTCAGTGGAGTTGATACGTCGCTACTTCAGTTTCTGTGTCCTCTCACTTTTAGAAAACTGCTCCTTAGTCTGGGGTACTGCTGCCGATTGTCATCTGAGTATGCTTGATAGAGTGGTTCGTCGCTGTGCGTTTATGCTTAATGGCGTTGTGCCTTGTGATCTGGCGCATCGTCGCAGAGTTGGTGTGTTTTGCTTTCTCTATTAGTAAGAAAATTATATTAAGTGAAGACAAGTCTTCACATATTCCTCAATGCCATGGTTCGCCAGCGGGGGTGCTCTAGTTATCCGAAAATAAAAAAAAATGGGTTTCGAGCGTGGATTGCTAAAGTTTGAACCAGTGAAGTCAAAACAATTATTAATCATCGTGACTAGTGGAAATTGCACCGTAACCTAAATTTTTCTCTTCAAACGGAAGCTTTATCTTGGTCGCATTGACTCATGTTACAGGTGTTGAAGCCACGTGGTCAGCTTGACCCAATTGAAAACGTTTTTACGAACAAATTTTGGGTTTTTCAAGGTCGCAATGGTAACCGATTAAAGGCCAATGTCTGAAACTCAATTTAGAGGGTCGAATCCAGCGTACTTACCCGAAGGTTCGGACAAGTCAAGCCTCGCAAGCTCAATTTCGACACCCTATCGAACGTGCCGTTATTAACTCGCTGGCCGATCGAACACACCCCAAGTGAAGCGAACCTAAGCAACACTATTATAACATATTTTAGCATAATCTAACACACCTTGTCCGACCTAAAACCCGTAATGCGCTTTGCTGATCTTAATTAAAGCAGCTCATCTGTTCTAACAGCCAGTAGGTACCTTGCCTACCCGAAACACATCTTCTCTACCCTAACATACCTGCCCTGCTCTACGTAATACACCCTGTATGCCTTAACGCACCATACCTACCATGACGTACATCGTCTACACTAATTCATCTCGTCTCGCCTAATGCACAACTGTGGCATGCTTATCTTTATATATACCGTTTCGGGAACGGATATTTCCGCTATTCACCGTTAATGGGTTAACGTACTTCATCCAGCCTACTACACCTCGCCTATTCAAACACAGCTCATTGAACACACTGTACCTCCCCTCTGACCTAACGCACCTACTCCTACCACCCCACTTCTTATCTAACTGACCTCATATAACCAGGCACACTTCATGTTCGCACGACCTGCCTAAGCCAATATTTAGTCAAACTAATGCAACGAACCTCGTCTGAGGCCCCATCGAAGCAACAGGTAACGTGCGACGCAACAAATTTGTTGCATGAAAAAACGTAAAATCGGGTACAGCAATCTACTGTCCCTACTGACGCAACCTAGATCACGCTACACACTATCGCTCACAGGCACCATGTCTCCCACAAACATTGCAGTGCATCGAGTGTTGTGTCCGTGGAGCCCCAAGCCCCACCGTATTCCATCTAATCTACCACATCTCAACTAACTTGACACACCACAACTCAACTATACAGGTTCAAACAGGTAAACGCATACCCGACTCGTTATAAAACCGTCCAAACTCAAACATATTATTGCAAAATACTGGAAAGCTATTTGTACATTATTTTTTTTTAAAATACTTGGCATTCTCTTAGGGTATGCTCGATTGGGCACCGAAATTAAGTCTACGACGCTTGGCTTGTTCGAAACTTCACGCAGGTGCGCTGGTTTCGAATCGCTGAATTGAGTTTAAGACATGGGCCCTCAATAGGGTACCTCGAAACTTTCCGAAACTAAATTTTGCTCCTTAAATTCGAGATCTTAGTCTGCTCAAGGTAGTGGCATAGTTTCTAACATTGTAACACGACTTCAAGGGAGAAAGTTGAAGTTTCTGTCTTAATTAAGCTTCTGAAAAGTCAGGCCTCGAAGGCCTAATTTTGGCGCCCAATCAAACATGTCCTTAGTGTGATACCAAAACACTAATATTCAATTTTCTAACATGTCAACATCAGTTAATCTTATTTATTTCTAAAATTAATATGCGACAGTGGTACTTTGAAACCACAATGTTATCCTAGCAATGTAGACTGACAGATCAGTTCAGCAAATTAGTGAAAACCGGAAGTTCAATTCTGAAATTTATCCTGCGTGGACAGCATCATCTGCAGCGAAGATATTTTACTTGAAGAAAAAAGCCTGTCGAGAAATGGGTAAAAAAGCAAATCCCATGATGGTTATCAGGCGAAACAAGGTAGTAGCCACGGACGTAGCCCGAATAAAGTGAGGCATTTGGCACTGTAAAAAGACGCACTGTTAACGTCCACGTGTGAAAGTTTGCAAATAACAGGCGATGTAGATAAGCCGTTCAGCTCACCGGCTCAAGAAATGGTCGGCAAGAAGTACCAGGCAGCATCTCGAGCATATTCAGGGAACTTATTTGCTGCTAAGCTCAGGTTCGAATTCCCTCTATCTCATCCCATGACGTTCAGCCGATGAAATGTCTCTAATCTAATCGTTCAGATGAAGACAGAGAGGCCAATCAATTAACCAATCAAACAAGAAATCAAACAGCAAACTGTTCAAATTATTTGTTGACTCCATTTATGTACGTCGAATTCCATACAGTACAGGATACTGCAAATCTTTTAGCCTGCAGCAGTCGATCAGGAGTATCCTCTGCAGAGTTATGTTTTACAAGTAGCGGCGTACGGTAACTTGCACTCACCTTCAATGAACACGCAGCTGTGTGTGAGATGAGAGAAAAAAGGGGGCAGTGTGGGGAGCAGAGAGCGGTTCTCAGAGCGACAAAAACCGTGATGGATGATCTTGCCGCACGCACATGCGATTCTTAATGGATTACACAAAACTACGCCGTTGAAACTGCGGGAAAAAGTGTGTCGATCACGGATAAAAATATTCTCGTTACACATAGAATAAGGGCTGTGCACCTACAGGCCCGCTGAAGATTGCATATGGCTCTACCGTTTGTGGTAACATTCTTTTGTGAGGTTTTTCCCTTTGTTGCTTGTAGGCGCTGTATAGAGCTTTTGTAGCACCTTTAATCTCATACGTTGTGTCTTATTTTTAATTCTGGATAGGCGCTAGTTCTTCAAACATTCAATTTTTTCATTATTAATTTTCCTAGTTTATATCCCCTATACAATAATGCACAATTTGTTGGCTGTCATGTTTGGTTTGTTTAAAGTGATTGTGCAAGCACGATTAGACGTAGCACACTATCAGTTGACTGAGAGACGTTAGGTCAGTTGGGCTATCAAAATAATAGATTAGTTCGTCCGCCAGAGCTTCGGCCGGCTAGAGTTTGTGACTCCTGGAAGAGGAGTTTGTAGCCGTGGAGGGTGTTGCTGTTATTGCTTGTCAAGACAATTATTCAACGTTTTCACTATCTCTACATCGACAACTTCGGACGCGTGAGTCTATTCTAAGTGTTCACTAAAAAGGACGGAAAACTGCTGGCATAGAGTAGTTTTTCATATCTCGATATTTGGGTTTTTGTCAGTTGTTTCGGAGGTAATCAACGTCTCTGTCAAAAAGTCCAATTGTGCCATTGAAGTACGGTACTTCTATTAGTTGCCCCTGAGTCGTCTTTGCTCCTGAAAGATGAGTTCATTTCTGTAGGCGAAGCGGAGATATTAATTTTACTGCTCTGCTTGGGATTCTTATCATTTTATCGATATCGTTACACTGATGTGGCGACATGTATTAAACAGCAAATTGCAGATGCGGACAATTCACAGTTTGTATAATAAAAACTTCACGCTTGAGCTCCCACGGACAGGTAATACAACCAAAATGAAGCATCTTGCAACACCGGGAAGCCCAAAACGCTGCTAAAGGAAATCCAGCAAAAAAAAAAAAAACATTAACAGCTGACTTGAACGCCTGCAGGCCAATACGACAAAAAGCCGATGCCGGCAGCAAATTCCAAATCTTAGCCGACCAGGGCATGAAGCACCGACAGAACTGATTAGTTCGACATCTGACAGCCTCGAAAGTGAAAGAGTGCGCTCCGCACGCAGCACGAGTCTCTCTAACAAAAACCTTGAGGGCAAGGAGAGAAACGGATTGCCAATTGCCGTTAAGCGCTCTACTTCTCTAAAACGTTCAAAATAAAACTTAAACATCATCTTTTGACTGTCAAGAGGAATTAGTAAAAACACGAATTATTCTGTCAGTTGGAGATATAGCTGTGTTTTGAGTGAGTCATGAGCGTATCTCTAAAGTTACCTGCTAGCCGAGCTATGTACTGTATTTCCCAGTTGCTGGCATGAAGGACCTTGTCCATTGATGCATTTTTTTAATTTGCTTCGTCATTATTCATTACTTATTTCTTATTGATGACCAGTAGCTGCTGTATGCGATATATTTGAAGTTTCCTTGGTGCCCAATTAGTTCTTATAACTATCTAGGGGCTTGAATCGGTGTACTATTTGTGTCTAAATCAGGCTATAGTTCCTCATCCTTGTGTTACGAATATTATGTAAGATAATTGAATTCAATACAATTATTATAATTAAGGGTGTACAAGGCTCATCTGATTGAACTTCTGAAGGACATCGAGGAACGGCCTGTACTTGGTGTTCCTGTGGCACCTGTTTACGTCATCGAATTTCAGAAAAGCGGCTTGCCCCACTGCCACATGTTGGTCAACCAAGGAAATGAAGATAAAATTAGAAATAGCGACGATGTCGATAGGATTGTCTCAGCGGAGATTCTTGGTGATGCTGAGGACCCAGTGCTGCATAATCTGGTGAAGAAATTCATGGTTCACGGTCCATGTGGAGCTCAAAATCCGGCATCGCCGTGCATGGAAAACGGTACCTGCCAGAAGAACTTCCAAAAAAATTTTCAGAGAAGTGATACTGTTGAACAGAAATGGCTATCATGAGTACAGATGACGTAATAATGGAACTACGGCCCAGGTTGTATGCTTTTCCGTTGATAGTCGAAACGTGCCTTTCAACGCTTATCTTCTGAAGAACTACCAGGCATAAATCAATGTTTAGATCTGTTCATAAGTTTAAAGTGTCAACTACATTTTTAAATACGTATATAAAGGCAACGACTGCGTATCCATTGAAGTGAGGAATGTTTCCAAGATGCTGAGCAACCATTTCCATCGAATCATGACGAAATAAAGAACCACCTTATATCCTGAAAAACCACAGCATTACGTGTTTTACAACAGAACACGTCAGTGCACACCAAGAAGTCGAAACCACAATATCAGTCGCATATACACAGGAAATCCTAGAGAAGCTGAAAAATTTCACTTGTGCATTTTGCTACTAAATGGTCAGGGAGCACAATCTTTCGAAGACCTACGCACAGTTGATAATGGGTGTTGCCCGCATTCTAGGAGGCTTGCATACAGCTTGGACTGCTGGAAAATGATGACGCACTAGAGCACACTCTAGCAGAGGCAGCGGCACGTCGTATACCAGCTCAGCTCCGCGTATTGTTCACTACCCTCTGCATCCACTCAGCACCTGCAGGTGCTAATAATCTATGACAGGCATGCAAGAAGCAAATGTCGGAAGAATTTGTGCAACAAGGAATGGAGATCGAGCTTGCTCAAAACATGGAACTTCAGTCGATAAACGCAGTGTTCACTGAAAATAGCATTAACTGCTTGAGAATGGGGCTGCCTGAACCCGCGAGCATTCAACAGAACGGGCCTGAAGCTGAGATCGACCAAGCAGACATTACAACTTTCACTGAAGAGCAGAGGCAGGTAGCTGTTGCTGTCATTGATACTGTGCTAAGAAAGAAACAAGGCGAAGTACTGGAGCACTCCTGCTTCTACGTTGATACTCCAGGGGGGTGTGGAAAAAAAAACTTATCTATTCAGTACTATCTATTCAGTACATTGATATCTCACCAGCAAAGGAACGACTGCAGAGTTTGCAGCGGTGCATGGACAGGCATTGCGGCCACATTAGTCGTAAATGGAAGAACGGTACATACAGTACCGTCCAAAACTAAGGGGCAAAGTTTCAAACCAGTATTACTTTTTTTCTAGCTATGCCGGGTACTACTTCTTCCGCACACTATTTAGCCAGCAAGATGTTGATTATTGAGTTCAAATTTGAGTCATATATGAAGGATAATAAAAAGTTATGAACAAAAAGCTTTTCTCTTGAAATTTATAACGTCCAAACTAAGGGAAAAACAAGAAAAAAAAACATTTAACTCATTATTCTGCTAGAAATGTGAACAACCTATGTTTGGTAAATAGTTCCTTGCTTTAGATTACAGCTGCACATCGTCGACTACATGACCGAATGAGACTATGACAATCTTCAACAGTAATTTTCACCCATTCCTCTTGAAGTTTCATACCTTTGATACCTTTGATGATACTTCGGACGAGGTCCAGGCAACGTTATGCACACCGCCCATCTTGTGCAGAGGTGATGCTGCAGTCCGTGACTAGTGGGGTGGCTAACAACGAGTTATCCCCACAGTTGACGTAGCCGCTTACAGCAGGTTTATCAGGCACTTTCAGTAAGCATGCGTCCAGTACGTGTTTAAATTTCGCAGTTTCTGTACCGGTGACATTT
>LQNS02278087.1:545039-555501 GCA_001587735.2 Parhyale hawaiensis
TACGTTGTGGTCACTGGTCCCGCTGGTCACACGGCCCTTACGAGTATATAGCCAGGCTGGCACACTGCTTAACACTTAATTGGTTTATTGCTTTAGAGAAAAATCTATAGCTTTCTGATTTCATCTACTCTAGCGGAGCACCGTACACATCACAAGATCCAAAGATCTTCCGTATTGATGGGGTTTCTTGTCATAACTTTCACTCCCAGTGTTTTCCAAATATTCTCGATTGGATTTAGGTCAGGAGTTTGTCGTGGCCAATCCATAACTTCGAGATCTTGCTGCTCTAGGTACCTGACTGTCTTTGCCTTGTGGCAGGGGGCATTGTCTTGCACGGAGATAGGGCTGGGGACACCTGAATTGACAATATTAGGCACGACACTACCTTCTAAAAGATTTTTATACACATGAGCATTCACATGGTTTTGCAAACGAACAAGAGCCGATGTCCCTTGACTAGAGAACATACCGAAAACCATCACGTTCCCGCCGCCAAACTTCACAATATTTTTAGTACACTTTACACTCAATTTACCACCTTCCCGTCTTCTAACAAAATTCTTACCGTCATTACCAAACAAATTGAACTTGCTTTCATCACTGAAAAACACTCTAGCCCAAATTTCACAGGACAAGTTAGCATGCTTGTTTGCAAACTCTAATCTCTTTTTCTTGTTCATGGCACTCACAAGCGGTTTCTTCTGTGGGCGTCTTGCAAATAACCCTATTTTTTAGGGCGCCGAGAAACGGTCTGACGTGAGACGTTCATACATGTTGCGTCATTCATTTCCCTACTTAACGCAGCTGAGGATTTAAAACGATTCTTCAATGACGAACGCTGAATGACTCTATCCTCTCTAACTGAAATTTTACGGGCCTACCGGCTTTTTTAGGGGCACCAATGCAGACGGTTTCATCGTACGACTTCATTTCTCTGCCAACACTTTTCAAACGGCTTACCTTCTCAGAAATTTCTCTAATAACGAAATTATTCTTGTGCAACTTGATGATATCTTGTCGCAGATTATAATCAACTTTCTGATGTGGTGGCATCATGTAACGAACAGCAATGTTTACAAATGGCAGTGTCAAACTTTGTCTTCGATGCAAATAAAGAAATACGGACTGAATGAGAAATTAACTAATTGTTTTCTCCCTTAGTTTTGGACGTTATAAATTTCAGTAGAAAAGCTTTCCGTTCGTAACTTTTCATTCTTTATACATGTCTCAAATTTAATACAATAATCAACATCTTATTGGCTAATAGTGTGCTCAAAGAGAAGTACCTGGCATGGTTAGGAAAAGTTGGGCCGTTTTGAAATTTTGTCCCAGAGTTTTGGACCTTCACTGCAGTTTTTTCAAGCTACCTGTCCCATTAACCGAGAAAAGTGTTTGCAATGTGCCAGCTACGAGTGAACATGGGGACTTTTTAAGAGGCATGGACTTGATAGTTCAGGATGAAGCGTCAGTGATTCCCTCTTGTGCTCTACAGGCTATTGCCAAGTGCTTGCAAGACACTTATGGCTGCAACACCATTTTTGGTGGAATAGTTTTACTTTCAGACAATGATTTCTGACAAGTCTTACCTATTCTTCCAAGAGCTACTAGAGAAGCAACTGTTGAAATCTGCATCAAGTACTCTAACCTTTGGCATCGCTTCCAGCAGTACAGACTCACGCAAAACATCAGAGCAGCTCAGGACGACAGAGATTTTGCAACCTGGCTCCTGAACGTGGGCAATGGAACCACAGAACCAGTATCTGCTGTAGATGACATTGAAATACCCCTACCTTGCTGCATCGATCATTCATTGGTCACAGACATCTATAGTAATCCTAGCCAAGAGGATGTAAGACATCGGGTGATACTTTCGCTAAAAATGTGGACTGCTTGGTAATAAATAAAGAAGTGCAAAACAACCTTAACGGTGAAGACCACGTCTACTACAGCACAGACAGAGTAATCACGGATGAACCAGCAGAAGTTCAGCAGTACCCACCCAAGTTCCTAAATTCTCTCACTCCCTCTGGAATGCCTCCTCATTGATTACGCCTCATAACTGGTTGCATAGTGATGCTACTCCGAAATATTTTCATTCAAAACGGCCTGTGCAACGGGACAAGATTGGAAGTAGCAGCTATGCTTCAACACTCTGTTGAAGCTTCTATAATAAGTGGTGTATTGATGAGGAGACGTGTCCTCATCCAGGGATTGAAATTGGCCCCAAGTAACCCTAATTTGCCCGTTACGCTGGAAAGAAACCAATTTCTAATGCGCTTATTATATGACATGACTATAAATAAATTACAGGGGCAAACTTTTGACAAAGTGGGCTTGTTTCTGCCCGAGCCGATATTTGGCCATGGGCAGTTGTACTTACATTCTCCCGCGCACGGCGACTTGCCGATGTTAGAGACAAAGTGATAGACACTGATAAACAAGGCAGAAAGAGAGGAAGGGTGGCCGCTAAAAATATAGCATGTACAAAAGTAATTGGCTGAAAGAAGCATTCTTTCAGAAAGGAAGCATCTCACACTATAAGAATAAAAATTGGCAGATGATAAACCGATATCCATTGCATCAATTAGACTACCACCGACGCCTGAGGCAGATATCACATTCCGTTACAGAGTGCCAACTGAGTGAGAGTGCCCCAGCTGAGACTTTGAAACACTGTAAACTGGTATATAAAGCAGACTATAGTTTGGAGAGAAGAGTTTGTTTGTTCGTTCGCTTGTCACCGTTTTTAATTTTATGCTTGTTAGCACAATAACTGAAAAATAATGAATAGATCTCTATGACACTCATAGGAGTTGTTAGTAATGTTAAAAGGCATGAATGCTCAAATTTTAGGGCGGATGGGTTCGTTCGTTTGTATGTTTGACTCATGTTTGTTATACTGCTTGTTAGCAGCATAACCCAAAAAGTTATGAACGGATTTAAAAAAAAATTACTGGAGCTGTTAACACTGTTGAAGGGCACAGATGATTAGATTTTGGTGTTGATACAAAGAAAAATCATATTCTCAGAACCAATTTATGAGCTCTTAGAGTGCTCCAGTTTGTCTTGTCCACAGATCGGACTAGAGCTTCTTTGGATGGCTCTCACGGGTGGGCCAGAGGGTGGACTGGGATTGAGGGGAAAATCACATCACCGTTTCACTGCTGCCAAAGCGGAGATGGAGTAAAGCTATGAGCAGACATAATTAATAACAAAAATGTTGGCTTTATCGTCGAAAAGAAACTCAATTTTGCTAGCTTTTGAATAAAGTTTTTTCCATGGATTAATAAGCAATTTTAGCTAAATTCTTAAAAATCTTGTATTCAAGCAGGATAATGCTCCTGCTCATTCTGAAGAACAACAAAAGAGTCTGACTACTCTGGGATTCAAAAATGAAAGATTGAAGACGTGGCCGCCACATATTATACACCCGAATCCCATTGAAATTTTTTAGCCATCATCAAGAGGAAAATCTATGCTAATGGTAAGCACTTCACTTCGATACAGGAACTGTGCAAGGTCATACAAATTACTTCGAGACGGTTACATTACAAAATGACCTGTTATTCGTAATAGTTCAATGAATTTCTTCATAAAATTCGTTCTTCGTTAGTTTAGTCAATGCTGTTTGTTTTATTGTCCTTTTAACTTTCAGTATTTTTTTAGATTTTTTAACTCGTGAGACTAGACTAATATCGTGGGTCAGTTAATCTATGAGAATATGCGAGATGCGATTTTTTTTATAGTTTTGAATGTTATACTTCGAAATGATAATATTCCAAGAGTATCATGCGCTTTATACTCGTTTTATTCAAATCTTGTCAATTATTTACTATATAAAGTATTTTTAAATAAACGAATAAGCGGACTACTATAATTGATCGTACTGTAGTTACTAGACAAGTTCATAACAGCTTTCGGTGTGCTGATATGTTAGCCAAAAATAAACAGATACAAGATAGGCTTCATCAGTTGCAGTAAAAAAAACTGCAAGGAGTCGACGGTGACCACAAACTGTGCATGAAGTCAACGGTGGTGACAAACCCTGCATGTATTCGACGGTGGCCGTAAACTGTTAGTGTCACACCTTTCGCATTTAGCGCTGGGTGGTCTTTCTGAAGCACGCTTTGTGCAGTTGAACTTTATGCTGCGTTTGACAGGTTCAACTACAGGGGTCGGTCTGCGTTACATATATATATATATAAATTGGAGTCGTGTGATGTGAGTGGTATGGTGCTGCCAACCTATGTACCGATGCTGATAATTCCACTTTAATAGCAGTGATACCAACCCCCTCAGCATGAGTAATGTCACCCTGTCTTCAAGGGACCTGTCAAGTATTAGAGCAAGGTGTTCAGCCTGGAGTATGAAGCTGAATGCAGCAAGATTAAATCTATTATCGTCAGTCTATGTCACTTTACTGCAGAATTCACCTGTGAAGCCAGATGACAAGTGGCTCTAAAATTTAGTTCCCTGGAGGTTGCCGGTGTTGTCTTTGATGAGAAGCTTACGTTTCAGCAGCATATCATTCTGTTAGGCAAATCTTGTCACTTTCTTCGAGTAAGACTGGGCTCCTGCGTACGGCAAATTCCGTGCTTGGTGACAAAAATGCTGTCGATAGATGCTTTTTTGCTGTCTATGTTGATTGTTCACCGGCTTGGGCTTTGGGTTCCGACAGTAGCTTGCGTCTGCTGAACCTACTTTTTATCTAGCCACTAGGCTGTGCGCTCAGAGATATATGAGGAACGTATTCCCTAGGCGAGGGGTGGGTGGCCCATATATGTTTGATAAGGTGTACAACAGTAAGAGACATTGGCTGTATTTTTCTGTCCCTGCCCTCAAAGCCTTTAGGACAAATACTCGTGATGCGATTGATGCGCATTTCTTCACTTTGGAGACTGTTAGATGCCGAACTCGTCAGTTCAATCGGTGCTTCTTGCCCTGGCCTGTTGAGGTTTAAAATTCATTGCCGTCATCGGTTTTCGGTCGTTTTGGCCTGCAGGTATTTAAGTCAGCTGTAAATGGCTTTCTGCTGGAATTTCCTTGACACCGTTTCGGACTTTCCAGTGTTGCATAATGCTTCATTTGTGTTGCGCGACCTGTCCGTGGTGGCCCGAACATGAAGTTTTAACAATATTAATAACTAGAGCACCTGCTCCAAGCAAGGCAACAGTGACGAAAAATTCAAATTGTTTCTTCAATCTTGATTTTCTTTGCGTCAACACCAAAATCTAATTATTTGTGCCATTCGATAGTATTACAAGTTCCTGTAATTTATTTTTTTTTTTTAATAGCCGTTCATAACTTTTCGAGTTATGCTGCTGACAAACATTATGGCAAACTTCAGTCAAACACACAAACGGACCAGCCGATCATCACCAAATTTTAACCATTTATGCGTTTTAGCATTACCAACAATACTTGTAAATTTTATAAGAATCCATCCACAAAAATTTGAGTTATTGTTCTAACAAACATAAAATCAATCTCACAAACAAACGAACGAACTAACAGATCATCACAAAAATTTGGTCATTTAATATACCTAACAACTCTTGTAAATTTCATGAAAATCCGTACATAACGTTTTGAGTTATGGTACTAGGGAAAAACAAGCACACAAACAAACAAAAAGATGAACGGATTTTTACTAAAAGTCAATCATCTGTAACTGTTAACATGGCTAAAAATCCCGGTAAATTTCGTAAGGATCTGTTCATAACTTTCTAAGTTATCTTCGTGACAGACCAACACAACCAGACAGACAAACACAACAAAAACACATCCTCCTAGGCGGAGGTAAGAATGTATTACACAGCGTCCAGAAACAGAACATGCAACCGACGCTTGCTAAGAACCGGTCCAGGAGTCGACGGCTACAAGAAACACAACAGAGCTTGATACATCAGCACGCTCCGCCACAACGCGAGTCAGGCTGCTCTAACTTTTCAGTAAGGAAGGAGCACTAAAGCACTCGGAATGATGCCAGCAGGTTGGGGTCCATGAATTTTTATTGCAACTAAATATATGCACATAAAATTTGAGCTGAGAAAGCAGCGATGCTCTTGCATAGTTCACGCTTAGGGAACTTGGCTGCCCTCAGAGCGGCCAGATACACTGAGCGGTGTACCTCTCAGCCTTTCATGCCCAAAAAACTATCAGCCTTGGCATAGATGTGTGCCCGGTGCAATGTAACTAGTAACTTATGGTAACCTGTTCAGATTGTAGCGAAAAGATTACGCATGTAGTAGAATACTTCTTTGAGACTCACTACCGTCTTGATCATTTTTATAAATAGATGCTAACATCGATCTCATTTATTTTGATCTTTCTCAGTGGCGAGAGATACCTTTACCTTAATGAATGTTTTGTCTCTCTTGCTTAAAAAAATAGATTAATGCAAATTTTTCAACGATTTATCAAACATGAAAATGAAGTGATTTAAAACACTAAAGAAAATTCAGTTCGGCTGTGTAAGGGAGAAGTTCAGTCAAGTTCCAGACGGAGTATGACCGCTGTATCTACTACAGATATCCATTAGGGATTGAGATGGAAAAAGCGGTACAATGTATGAGAAGGAAACTACCTGTCATTCAGCGAGAATAACCATACTTCAACACCGAAATTAAGCTGGCGGAACGTTCTTGAAAGCCGCCCGGGCGAGCACCCTGGGCATAATGGGCCGTGGGTTTTACATTGGATGAGGCACCTACAGTAGGGTCCGGTACATTTTGGCGTCGATGTTTTGGCGCTATGATTTTTTTGGCGCCGAATATCTTGATCCTGAATGAAATTGGAACAGAATATATGCACTAGATGAAATTACTATAAAACCTTTCATTATAGAAAAATATTTAAAAACTAACATTGAAATAGTCGCACAATATGTAATATACGCTCGTCAAGTTTCACATATGTACCATAGAAGATAACATCAACACTATATTTATATATTGCATCTTGTGATCGTGGGCTAAACCAAGCAAATATTCCAACGTTTTTTTTTTTTTTTTTTAGCCTAACGTAATTACGTAACCATACCTAACCTAACCCGACCTAACCTCACTATACCTAACCAAACGTAACCATACCTAACCTGGCCACACCTAACCAAACCATACCTAACCAAACCATACCTAACCATACCATACCTAACCATACCATACCTAACCTAACCATACCTGATCTAACCATACCTAACCTAACCATACGTAACCTAAACTAACCTTACCTATATATTGGGCGTCAAAATAATCGGCGCCAGAAAAATTGACCCCAAGAAAATCAGCGTCGAAACATCGGCGCCATAAAGTCCCATTCCGCCTACAGGACGAGTACATCTGGCTGACGCTCGTCTGAGCACTTATCCACCTAGGCGGAATATCATAGACACTCATCCTATGGCTATAGGGCTGCATTGGTTAATATCCAAAAATCGTCTATACATTTTCGATTCAGCATAAGAGAGAACTGTCGAAAAGCGCTCTCTCTATGAGCAATGAATCCATTGCGGATATAAATAATATCTCTGTAAGTCACCCTAGCCAGTACATTCTGTGATCTTGAGTTGC
This sequence comes from Parhyale hawaiensis, assembly GCA_001587735.2. Classification (NCBI taxonomy): domain Eukaryota; kingdom Metazoa; phylum Arthropoda; class Malacostraca; order Amphipoda; family Hyalidae; genus Parhyale; species Parhyale hawaiensis. The sequence goes on from LQNS02278087.1 coordinate 552,611, forward strand.
TTAGTACAAGTGAAATCACTCATGTCGCCTCACTGGGTAGACTCCCGATGCTAACATCCTTCTGTTGGCTCCCAGCTTGCACCTAAAGGGGAAGCCAGCAGAAGTTATCTCCACAGTGAACCCTACCGCTTGCCCATTGTCTAGCTGGCATTCTTTTAAAATTGAAATCCAGCAAATGGCGTAACAAATAGAAGTAATAAATCTTCACCATGGCAAAAAAAATAATTTTGGAATCCATGCCCTGAAAACCACCGCTCATATTGCGGCACCATGCCATGCAAGAAAAGCATGGTAAGAACAGAAAAATAGCTTATGTAGAGTACAACATTCGATGGTAGCACAGTAAGCAAGGGATGACATATGCATCTCGGGGGCTGAAAATTATTTAAGAGTAACCGATGGATTTACACGTGGGGAATTCCTTTCATGGCGTAGTCGTGAGAATACGAGAAATTAACAGTTTTTTTCCCGTATACTTCTAACAGGACACAACTTGAGAATAACGATCTGCTGCCTACTCACTAGTAAGAGAATACACAGTAGCTTCAAGTTAATACAAAGTAATAGTTTTGGAAACAAGAATTTAAGATGTTTCTCAACTATGATGAAATGGTTTCACATATAATAATAAAGCCTTATTGTCATATTTGGACGGTGGTATGCTTGCGTGCCATGGTGTCCTACATACAGCTGCTCAAACGACGGTACATCCAGCACAAGTATAGTGAAACAACAGCAATAGGAGTTGAACAGAACTACCAGTACAGAGATCCACTCACCAAATAGGAGACTGGGTGTAGTAGACAAGCTCACCCTGTAAAGAAAGAGTTTTTATTAATATTTAACTATCGGGAGCAGTGAAAATTCCACGGTTAATTGATGTTTTCACTTATCCTAGAGCTTGACCCAAGACATCACTTCTAATTTAAACCCTTCTAATCTTATGGCCGCCATTTAACCATGACGAACTCTGTCTACCGCAACGCACTCCGTTTAGAAAAACACACATCGTCTAGCATATCTTAGTATTCTGATTTCATCGGCGAATCCCGCATCACGTACCGTCAGCAAAGGCATCGCACTTTCATCTCGATAAAGAACTTGAGATGCGAAGGTACTTCATACTTTGTTCTCCCTTGAATGTAATTGCACGCCTTTTCTAGGCTGTGTTTCCCACAGTTTAGAGATAATTTAGCCCTTCATAATTTTACACATTTAATTTTTTTTTAGCATATCCGATGTTTTGCTCAATTTCAGGGTACACGGATATTGAACGGCAGCGTCATATATCTGCTTTGTTTCTTACGATAGCTATAGAACAAAGTACAACCTACTCAGCCAATTATACAGCCAAGCAGCGCAACCCAATGTTCTCAAAATGCCATTATATTTACCTCCGGCAAAGAGATTATGTTTTCATCGTGTTTGTCTGTCTCTTAGTCTGTCTGTTTGTTTGTTTGTCTGTCAACAAGATAACTCAAAAAGGTTTGAACCGATTTGGACGAAATTTACAGGGATTGTTTGGTATGTTAGGGGGAACAGGTGATTAACTGTTGGTGAAGATATGTCGTTTGTTTGTTTGTCTGCTTCATTCTTCTCAATGCCATAACTCAAAAAGGTATGGATGGATTTTTATGAAATTAACATGAGTTGTTGGATATATAGCAAAGAGTAGATGAACAAATTTTGGTAATGATCCGTTTGTTCGTTCGTTCGCTTGTCACTGTTTTTAATTTTACGCTTGTTAGATAAAAAACTCAAAAAAATAATGAATGGATCTTTATGAAATTTATATCATTTATTACTAATATTAAAAGACATAAATGATTAAATTTGTGTGCAGATCGGTTTGTTCGTTTGTATGTTTGGCTCATGTTTGTCTTAACGTTTGTCAGCAGTATAACTGAAAAAGTTATGAATGGATCTTCAAGAAAATTGCACAGGCCGTTATTACTACCAAACGGCAAAAATGATTAGACTTTGGAGTTTATACAAAGAAAATTATGGTTTCAGAGCCAATTTGAATTCTTTGCTACCGTTGCTTCGCTTGGCGGAGGCATGCGCTCACAGAGTGCTCTAGTTTTATGGATTTAATTTGATTCGAGTATTTTCAAGTTAATGATAGAGCAGTTGTCGAGAATTTTAAATTATCATCAGTTATGTTATGACTTGACAGTTCAAAATGATCATAGCGTAATGAAATACCTTTATGTTGAAAAATCCTCACTCACAGTTGCTTCTTGGTTTCACCAACAGCCTAGAACACTGGAATTATAGAATATCAAGGAAGCAAGTGAAAATGGAAAAGTATTTTCCAGAGCGTTTTGCACATATGCCTCTGATCAAATTTTTCTGGGTCAATCAAATACCTATTGCCTTAATTGCTTGACTGTCTGGAGCAGCGAACAAAAATGATTTTTTACTTTCTAGAACTTTTTCTGGAAAGACAGAAAATATTCATGGTCAATGTAAAAATTCTAAAATTTGTGCAACGCTATGGCACATGTCACTTCTCGTCCCCGTATTACTGCCGAGTGTCGATTGCCGTTATTTGGATGATTGGGTAAACTAAGCTGAGAATATCTTAAATTAAACTACCTGCTGTGCATTATATGTCGAACGTTGAGCCAAAGTTTATGATAAGCGATGCAACGGTTGCTCAGAAATTTGCAGTACTTCACATCCATCGTTGCAAGCTATGGCATGAATGACTAAAATTAATAAAGACTGTACTTGAACCACCTAGTGTAGGCACATTTGTAAGGAAAAGAAGCGTCGTGTATTTTTTTTGTTAAAAGCAAAAACTCACTTGATTTTGTTAGATGATATTATGAGCATGAAAAAAAAATTAGGGTGCCATTTTTTTCAGTGCTCGACTAGCCTGAAATCGA
>LQNS02278087.1:558231-572619 GCA_001587735.2 Parhyale hawaiensis
CTGTGGTCATTTCGGCCGCCATCTTGAATTTCATACCCTTAGCATGTTGAGAAAAAATGGCACCCTATTTTTTTTAAAAGCTTATGATACCTTCTTTAAAAATCAGGCAAGATTTTACTTTTAACAAAATAAATACACGAAATTACAAATGCGCCTACACTAACCAGCAATCTAATGATTGAATATCCATGATGCGTACTGTATGGTAAAATGTGCCATTGTCCACCTCGCACTGTTTCACTTATGGGCACAAAATAATATTTTTTCTAACCTCAACACCATTTCTGTTCCAGTCTTAGTCAGCCAGCAAGACTACCCAACTTTAGTTCTCCTTCGAGTGGATAAATTTTTCTCCATCAAACTTCCTCAAAGGGCGAATGTCTTCAGCCTTTTCAGCATACCTGCCTCAATATTGCCTTTGCTGTAAAGCCGGCTGTGCGCCTCAGCTGACTAACTTTCTTTAGTTCCTAAAGTATCAGGTTGACCCGACAAGTAATTCAGTATACGAGCCGCAGGATTCAACTGTTTAACATCACTCGGGTGTAACTTTCAAATACAATTTAAGAATCTTAAGGCATATGCCTGACTATTAATATACCTTCTCGTTGTACCTGGACTGTATGCACATAATATTAAGCATGTAAAGAATTTTCCTCGGCATTATCATGTCAGTGCGCTTTGTTCGAACAGCAAAGTTTTGTTAAAAAATTGTAATCGAAAACGTTCTTGTGAAGCAACATGCGCTTGATGTTAGCCTTTCCACTGCTGTCATATCCCAGCAAAGAAGCAATAAGATTAAATTACAGTACTGACTTCAAAGCAGAGCAGGTTGCAGGGCTGGCAGCGCATTGTTCAGTAGACGTGAGTGCTTACTGAAGACAAGGCCGCTGCCACGCCCACCACCGCACGCTTGTAGGCAACGGGCGTACGAACACAATGCCATGCACAATTACATGACTTGTACACATTGTTTCGACTAGTAATAAATTGAATAAATATTCCAGAGGTAAATTGCCCTCAACATTCACTGTAAACTTAGTCGTACCTCTGCCGTAGGAAAAACACTAATACGTATGTATGTACGAACATAGCACGCAATGCCGTGAAGGGGTAATTTGTTCAACAAAATATGTTGCACACTACGTTGCACGCGCAGACACCTTTATTTCTTTATTTACTTTTATTCATTGAGTTTAAATCTACTATCTGCATGTTCAACATGGTATTAAGACTGTCGATCTCACAAGAAATGGTTTTATTTTCTTTGTGTTAATGGGTTAAGCTCATTGTGAGGAAATGCATGTTCCACATATTAGCAACAGAGCAATTGCAAACGATACATCTTCTGCAAAGTCTATTTTCTGAAAGAAACATTGAGGAACCTCGAGTTGAACCGTTAAGCGCTAATCAATGGACTGTGAAACAAAAGACTGGAATGCAATTAGTAAGAAATTCATTTTTTAGTAGCGGCTGCAGTCGCAAGCACTGGCTAATTACGATGCGTAAATCGTTTTATTGCAGATCAATATTTTGTAGGTGCAATATAAGGATATAAGTCTCACATAAGTGAAAGCTGAGGTCTTTAAATTCCGCAACTTAGGGGCTGAGACTAACAAAATTTCTTTTCAATTTATGCAACATTTTAAAAGTTGTAACATATTCTGTATTTTGAACCAAGTTTCACTGCCAATCACTTGATTGCAGGTCGCTGAAAATGTAAATTTAGGATAATGAAACAGTATTTCTATGTCATAATTGCATTTCATTCAAACACTAAACTCTTCACCAACAATACAAACAAATATAACGGCCGAAATTAACAATTATTCATCAGAGAAACAAGCTTTTTGTCGACATAATTCCCATTCTTTCATACTCGTCAAACAGTCTTTATTTCTCTACAGAGGAAGTCAGTCGGTGAACTTGAGTCTTGAGATGATGACTGATACCAGTAATATCAGTAATGTCAGACAGAAGTTATGGTTCGATGTATATTGGACTCTACCATCCTAAATCCCCTCTTCAAAGTTTACTAACGGTGCACAACAAGATTAACGTCAGCACAGCAAAGTGGCCAAGTCATGGGACACTCCCCTCTGATGCTAAAAGTTCCGCTTTAGAAAGTAAGTGGTAACTTTCACTAAACGGGACGGTATTGGGAAAATATCATATTGTGATTATAATTCGGAAAGGAAACCAAATCTATTGGTATTCATTATTGCTTTCTTCATTCGTTTTGCGTCGTTTCATATCCATTGACGCGACAAAGGTTATCGCTAACGCAGAGCTTCGTAAAGGCGTGCGCACACGTTCGTAAAAGCTGCACTGTCTGGCAATATTGTATCCGATTGCGTTGCAGCGCACAAAGCTTCAGCTTGGACATTGCTATGCCAGTTAAAAGAATATCTTAGGTATTAGTCGTTTCTTGCAGTTTGTACGTTATTCCAGGGCCAGTGGTGAGGCTTTGAAAATACCGCCTACTTCTGAGTTAGTGTAAAGTTTCAATGACGTATAGTTTGAGCGTGACATTCAAGCGCCATCAGTAGTAGTCACGGCAACGTGGCTACCGAAGCGAAAAGTTGCGTGACTGAGGAATTTTAGTGATAGTGTGTCCACGCTAGTTAGGCTCCTGCGCAGAAACTTCGGTGTAATGATAGGAAATCAATCACTTGTGGTACGTTGAAAAGGGCAAAGCAAACGTAATTAACTATGCGAATTAAAGATAAGTTTATTACCTCCTCAAGGAGGTTATGTTTTCGTCGTGTTTGTCTGTCTTTTTTTCTGTCTGTTACCAAAATAACTCATAAAGTTATTAACCGATTTTGACGAAAGTTAGACAGATTGTTAAGTATGTTGTGAGGTACAGATGATTCATTTTTGGTGAAGATATGTCCATCCGTTTGTTTGTTTGTCCGCTTTTTTTTCTCAATGTCATAGCTCAAGAAGTTGTGAATGGATTTTTATAAAATTTACATGAGTGGTTGAGTATATAAGAATGAGCAAATGACCAAAATTTTGTAATGATCCGTTCGTTCGTTCGTTCGTTCGTTCATTTGTCACTGTTTTCAATTTTATGCTTGTTAGCACAATAACTCCAAAAATATTGAATGGATCTATGAAACTTATAGGGTTTGTTAGTAATGTTAAAAGACATAAATGATTTAATTTTAGTACTGCTTGGTTTGTTAGTGTGTATGTTTGACTCATGTTTGTCATAACGTTTGTTAGCAGTATAACTCGAAAAGTTATGAACGGATCTTCAAGAAATGGCACAAGCTGTTATTACTATCAAAAGGCAAAAACGATTAGATTTTAGAGTTTATAGAAAGAAAATTATAGTTTCAGAGCCAATTTGAATTTTTTGCTACCGTTGCCTCGCTTGGCGGAGGTATGCACTCTCAGAGTGTTGTAGTTTAGTATGTATATTGCACTTTTCAATGAGTCAATTTAAGTGAGTTAAGTTCATTATAAAGACATTCATCGTCAAAATCTGGTTCATAAACCTAGAAAAAAAATTGACCTAGCCAAATGTAGTAAGTGCTGATTGGTCGTCGAAGTAAGGAATAGTGCTAAATGGGAAAAGAAGCAGTGAAGGAGCCATGTAAATTGGACACTCTTGACCAGTGGCGCACCAAGGTTCTGCACAAAAAGTTTGATTCGTATTATGCCTCTTTTAATTTAACACGATTTGATCTGTTTACTGAGCCTATATAGTGAAATTAGGCATCAATAAATTTGTTTTCATTGATTTACACAACTTACAGTATTGATAAGCTTCTACTTACTCCCCCAATTTATACTTTACCATACCTTTTCACTTCATGTTAAGAGGGATAAACCCGATCAGTCAATAATAGAAGAGTTTGATTCGAAGAAGTAACTACAATCGACTGTGGCAGATGAAGGTGGACGTCATTCCAGTAGTCAAAGGAGCTCTGGGGGCAATATCCAAGAATCACAGGACTACCCTGCGAGAGCTGAAGTGCGGCCATCTCCATCCAGGAGCCTTCCAGATGAGTGCTCTGCTTGGAAAAGCGCGCATCATTCGCAAAGTGCTCTGAGCCTTAGGTCGCGGGATGTGACCTGGCACCATAGTGTAAAGCTGAACATCGCTCAACCGATCCAATTTGGGTCGTGAAATCCCCTCGATAATAATAGAGGTGCGCCTACATGCTTACACCATAGGCCACCAATAGAGACCTAAAAAAAATATCAATTTCTTTGTCGTAACGTAAGGTATGTGCTGCAGAGCAGGAAATTTAAATTCCCTATCATATATATTCAGTGGGCGATTAATATCATACCTTCGGACACCAAGAATAATTAAAAATGCATCCTAATTAATAGGAATAATAAAATTTTTATAGAAAAATCGCCACATAGATACCACATGTAATGTACTTTAATGTCACATACAACTGATTTTTTCGAACGACACATTTGAAGCAATTGATGTATGTAGAGCTTTTGGTAGGAAGGTTCAGAAAACACCGTAATTTGAAAAACCTCAATAAAAATGCAGTAAAACTACAGAGTGAAACCACATTTGTAGCCACAAAATAAAATGCATAACTAGCCATGAGATAAAGATACCGGGACCGCCGTTAAAGGGCATTAAAATGACATTTTGGTGCTGATGCAATCCTTCATCACTGGTACACATTGGGGTTTCCTGCCTTACATCACTTAATGGTTGCCTAAGTTGAATCACTTCATGGTTGGCTAAGTTGCATCATTCCATGGCTGCGTAAGTTGAATAACGTCATGGTTGTTCCATACACTACATCACGCCATGGCCTACGCTACATCACTTCATGCTGTATATTATGTAACTGGTATATCTCTTCATGGTTGCCTACATTACATGATTTAATTGATTACTATGTTCACTCACTTCATACTTGCCTAAATTATATAATTTAGTGGACGACTAGTTTACATCACTTTATGGTTGCCTACATTACGTGATTTAATAGGTGACTAGGTTACATAATTATCATGGTAGCCAGCTATAAATTACTTCATGGTGGTTACGAAGCCTATGTATACCACTCCACAGCTGCCAATGCTATATCCTTCACAGCTACCAATACAGTATTGCATCATTTAACGGCTGCCAGTGCTATATCACTTCACAGCTACCAATGCTATGTCACTACACCGTTCACAGCTACCAATGCTATGCCACTGCACTGCTATCAATGGTACATCACTTCATGGCGGCCAGGGCTCTATCGTTCAAATCACTTCATGGCCGCCAATGCTATATCTCTTCACTGCTGCCAATGCTATATCACTTCACTACTTCCAATGCTGGATCACTTCATAGCGGCCAGTGCTTCATCACTTCACTGCTGCCAGTGCTCCATCACTTCATGGCTGCCAGCTGCTCCGACTCACCCTTCAACTCTTCTGTTTGTTTAGATTTTCTCACTTAGCTCGTTTACCTAATAAATTTCATTAACATCTAAACCAGCTGTTTACTTGGCTATTCATTACAAGTTGAGCACACCACGGCTTTGAGAAACTTCAGTTCTACAACATGAGAATGTTTATTTTACTAACTAATGCGAAATAGCTTTACTTTAGTGCAAAATTCAAAGGATGTCCTATACAGTTGTTTTGCGTAATTACGCTTCAAGCCTCAGTATTTTGGTAAATTTGTAGAGCATAGAAGTTTTAGAAATACTGTATATACAGGTTTCTCAGTCATTACCGAATGAAAAAGAATTAAGTTAAATAGCCTAAAAAGTATGAAAAAGTAATGCGAGTCAACCTCAATTTCGAAAACTGAAATCTCCCTTTTCGGCAAGTGGCGCTTCAATATCTGTGTGCTCTAGGATAGCAAAAATTACTTGTTTCTTTGCATTTCCAACGATTTTTTTTAACTATATAAAGAATTTTAATATTCATGCCTTGTTTGCAGAATGTACTTGTGTTATTAATTCCAAAAAGCCTATACTTCTATAATTGAGTTTTACATTTTCCATTGTGTATATAAGCACATAAGCACATAAAAAATTACGTTCTACGAACACTAAATTTCGAAAAATTAGTGGAATACGAAATGGTATCGGTAACTGCAAGGCTACAATCGCTGTTGTGCATAATTTTGCGTAATACAATTTATCAGATACCGCAGCTACCATCACCAATGCATGTTTGAGAATATTTTGGCTTCATTCAAAAGATCGAAACGATAGGTGATCGTCCTTGTTTTATGGAACAACGTTCTGACTTTGCGCTCCCAAGCAATCGGCTCGTCGGAAATCCGCAGCTAGACGGAGATTGGAACAGGCTTAGCTCAGGGCGCCATGTGGTAAAAGAAACCGCAGCTTTGTTGGAACTGTGGTGAGAGCTCTCGAGATCACTAACTGAGAGCTTCGAGGTACACCAAACCTTCGATTGGAGTGGTTCGGGGGTTTTCTGAATCTCAAAAAACTGACCATATTTGAAAGATTTCCGAACTGCACCAGCAATTATTTGTCACGTAGTAGACCCATTTTAGCTCGACTAATTACTGTATTTATGCAATTTCTCTAGTAACTAATGAAGAACCATAACGGGAATGTAACACCTCGTAAACATACAGCGTGCAATGCTCGAAAAGAGAGAGGGCAGTTACCAAGGACCACTACGCACTTCAGCGGCTGAAGAGAAAGGCTAATGCCACGGCTATCTGTGCCTGGATCAAGCACTGCTTGCTGAATGTGTAATGCACCAGTAAGTGCCAGCGATTTGCCCTGAATGGGCAACCAGCTGTGCACACTCGAGGGATTTGCTTCACAACCCAGGGTGAGCGAAAAGAGAATGAGTACAACGCTGCTGCAAGGCTAAAGACTGGGGTTAAGCAAGTTCAAAAGTTGAAGCCTTGTTTTGTCGACAGGCTGCACTAACGTTACACGACAGACCACCCGCAGGTTCAGACGAGATCTGCATGCGCTACTTTCATGCAAAAAATTAACTAACATAAACCGTATCATCCTTTTTTGTTTACCGAATGATGACATTGATTATATGCACCACAACCCTCGGAAACATTGCTGTTCCAGACACTAAAGTTTTATATTTTCATCTGCATCAGTGACACGAGCAGCAGCAAAGGGAACGCACCTAACACGATGCAAAATGGCATCCTGCTTAGACAGTCATATTTGCCTGGAAAGAGATAATGGAGCCAAGATTTAAGCGACTGAAAACACATTTAATTAGATATTTACATTATATTGGCGGCAAAAGACGGACCAACAAACCCATTCCCAAAGAGCCGCCGGAACCTACACCCTTGCCCTCTATGAGCTATTGCCATTATGTCAGTTTCATTTAGCTGACTGAGGAAAACAACGAAGAAAAAGGGGAAAAACTCTGAGCTGATGAGACGATCATGCATCCACGATTTATAGCTGTAGCTTAGAGACGTAAAGTTAGTTGGGGCGGAAGAGAGAAGATTATAGATTAAGGAGGCCTCCAAAGCTTTGGCCGTTAGGAGTGTGTGACTCATGGAGGTGTTCTTAGCTGTGGCGGGTGTCTCTCTCAATGTTTGTCAAGCCGATTGTTATAAGTATGGACTGTCGCCGCACCGACAACGTCAGCGGAGACTCTATTCCAGATATTCACTATGAAATACCGAAAGAATTGCTATCTTAAGGTTGTTCTTCGAGCTTTGTACTTGAGTTTTTGATCGTTTCGCAGGCAATCATTAACTTCATTCTTCAAAGTCCCGTTATTGGTGCATCGTTGAAGCCCTTCAAATACTTGAATATTTTTATTGCTTGCCCCTGAGTCGTATTTGCACGAGAGGTCAGGCCTACTTCATGTAGGCGACGCTCGTATGGATGATTTTGCTGCTGAGGTATAAATTACGTTGCCTCGCGTTGGAGTCTTTTCATATTCTCAATCTCTTTGCACAGATGTAGCGCACAAAATTGGACAGCATATTCTACATGAAGGCGCACTAGTGCTGGTACATCATCTGGGGATAGGTGATGCGCTTTTTCAGGAGGCATTCGATGGTGTTGCTGACAATCGATGTAAGATTGATTGGTCGATAGTTGCTGGGGCTTTTCTTATCCCCCTTCGTATTTCTCGGTATTACGTTAGCTAGTTTCCAATCCCGCGGAACTTCTCCCGTTCTTAAAGACAGAATGACTACTTCGAGCAGTGACTTTGAGATGGCTGGAGCCATTTCACGTAAAATACGGGATGAAAGATTTTCTGGGCCAGTGGATTTGTGTATATTCAGGTGGTTCAGTTTTTGAAGAATTTCAAGCTCCGTGAAAATACGCCTTCTGTTTAAGGGAGAACCATTCATCGCTACTGGTTCCGGAATATTCGCCACGGTAAATATTCATCCACAATAGTAGCTTTGCCTCTTACGTCATTAGTGAGTTCACCATCAGGGTTTCTGAGTTGACATAGAGTTTCTTTATTGAGTCGTCTTTCATCTACATATTTGTAGAATGCCTTTGGGTTGCGGTTTGTCATAGCGACTACGTAAACTTCTTTTTCCTTTTTAGTAGTCCTGACTTTTCTCCTTAATTTCCGTCATGTCCTTATATGACTCGACCTGTTCTCCGCAGTTAGATTACGCTTCCAGGCTTTGTAACACATTTGTCGCCAGGCATTGCAGCGTTTGATAGTCCGATTCGTCCAGAGGGGATCATTACTGATACAAACTCGTTTATTTGGGACGTATCGTTCGGGAGCTCTCGGGATGCTCGTCTTCAAGATATCAGAACCTTGCTTAACACTGGCGTCTCTCATTGGAATTTCGAAGTCGGTTGTTTCTATTTCAGTTGTCATACTTAAAAAACATGCACGCCGTTTCCGAGTTCCATGTTTCCCATAGTTTGCAAATATTTTAGCCATTCATACTCTTAGACATTTTACTTTTTTGTCCGAGTATCCCATTTTTTGACACTATTACAGGAACCGCGCATATTGATCAGTGACCCATCATTTTCTTGCTCTATTTAATGCGATAGCTATACAAGAAAGTACAACAGACTCGGCCTATGTCATCCGTCACCGCAGCGTAACCTTTTGTTCTAAAAATATTGAATTTCCTTAGACATTGCACATTCACTTCATAAAATACTTTAAAGGATGTTTAATAGAAAGGAGGGAGCACCTAGCCACGTCGGTAAAGCTCAAGTTTGCGATACATATATACTTATATTGGACTAGCCAAGACATGAGGGCAAAAAATAATTATTTCCACGCAACACCGGTCTTCTTCTGATTTACAGCCGCAGGTACCAAACTCATCAATGAGCGTTCCAGATTGGTAATTTTTGATAATTCCATAATATTTGCACAGCTCGAGCTCATCTGTCGTTTTTGCTCTCACCAACACTGGTAGAATTTAACATACTCCATTTCCACTTGCAATTTACAGAGTCCGCTTGGCCACGCCGTTTGGAAGGCACGAGGGCCGAGGAGCCTGCCGCTTCTATGACAAATTCTACAGAAATATTCCATTTATTTTTATCAGTTTCTTTAGAGCACGCGGAGACACGTCATTTTACGATATGGTCTCTCCATTGGCGTATCTGCTTAAGGTTTCGGAATTTTGGTGGGAATGAAGCAGAGCAAAATTTTGCTGAATCCCGCGCCGGGCTCCGGTTTATTGGTGCTACACAACACCTCCACAATGTGCACCGTCGCTGATGTGGGGCTGCATATTACGGCGTGCGTCTGCGCATGACAGCTCCAGGCTGTTTCATTTCCTCTTGCCAAATGCAGCAAAGAAATCTTGTTTGTCTGCTGCCGTATTGAATTTTGTGCGACTGGGAGCAGGCGGCACAAATATGGAAACCTTCATGTTGCGCATGTCACTATGGGTTCCTCACGAAGACACTGCAGCAGTTTTCCAACGAAGATTAGATAATATGAAACTTGATATTACGAAGTGCTTGCCTTGAGCCCAGGGGCAGCTGCTCTGAACAGGTCTTGAGAAGTTGCAGATATTGCCGACTGCTCGCACGTATGGTAATGCAAACCTGCGGATACAATCCCAACATTGCCTTCTAATTGAATGCGTTTGCTGGGCTCTGAGGAAGAACCAAATTAAATTTTCTCTGGTCTCTATGCTTCGGAAAAGATTCCTCCTATTTGTATTTTGGCTAGCCTGATGCAACTGCGAGTTGGATTATTGGGAGGCCCAAAAAGCTCCACTTTCTCTCTGCAATTAAAAGTATAATTGCTATCAGCGAGCACTGCTGCCGCGAGGGACAATGGCGCATATTTTTCAGATTGTACAGCAGTAAAGGAGCAGCTGAAACTTGCGGGGCTCGCTGGCTTCATCCACTTTGCAAGGGAAAATATAAAGGAAACTCTGGAACTAATCAAGAGTATGTTGGGCTCCGAGTGAGGTCGGCGCTACAAGGCAGCGTGCAAGCTAATTAAACTCCAGCGCATCATGCTGTCGGTGGGGGGTAATACCGGGATCACACAACGCAGTCGCACGCTCAACTTACGAGCGGACGGTGAGCTCGCACACGGTTCATGCTACCGTATCTATATACCAATGGAGTTCCACGATGTCAGCCGTACATCCACTCATAACTTCAGCCTGCGCTTGTATAGTTTGTCTCTGGCACTATGTACAGTTGTACACTCAGGGGGATGTGAGCGAGAGCCATTCGTCAGCATGAGGATTCCAGCCATTTTCTGCAGTATTGAGTTTGTGATGTCAATGCTTCAGTAGCTTGCAGAGTGCAACCAATGACTTACCGGTTCGTAAATATTTAGGTACTCAGTTATGAAAAAATAGGAAGTAGGGAAAGACGGCGAGCAGCACTGCAGGGCAGCAAGCGGAAAATTGAAGTAAACAAGGAAAGAGACGCGTTCCTGGTGTCGAGGGGACCATTCGATTGGGCGCCGAAATTAAGCCCTCAAAGCTTGACTTGCCTGAAACTTCAGACAGAAGCTCGGTTTGCCACTTTGAATCGTGTTGCAAGTGTTAGAAGCAACGCAATTACATTTAAAAACTCCCTTTTTCAAGAGAAAAATTGAGTTTTTGGAAGTTTCAATGACAATCAGTTTAATTTATCTGATGAAGCCAGCGTACCTGCCTGAAGTTTCGAACAAGTCAAGCCTTGAAGACTTAATTTTGGTACCCAATCGAACATGTCCTAAACCTCCTTGATCGCTGCTCTAAGCCCTCATCCTTTGTTCTTCGTGTCCTTTTACAGGACGCAGATCTGATAATTTAGTGTAGTATTTTAAGCAATTAAATCCAAGACCCGATACATTTATTGCACTTCCACGGCAACGTGCCATTTGCTGCTGTCCAGCATAAGCTTCAACAAGAAATCTTTCGAAACGGAAGATTTTTTAGAATATATTTACAATGAATGCAATGCATCTATTTATATGTGCAGCTGCTGCTGGTTAAATCCAAGGAAATGGGAAAGACTGCACGATTCTATGTCTGACGCAAGAAAACAAATCAGACAGTATGTGGGAGTTGATAACTTTGTGGGGTTTCTTCTGTTCTCACGTCGCCAGCTTGCATATTTTAATAATAATGACAATAAGCTGCGTTAAAATATAAGGTAAAACGATGCAATTTCTTGACTCGCAGAGCATTCTTTTACGGTGTTATCAAGCCATGAAGAGCCAAACAGGATTTTACAATAAATCGCAATATTTTTATTGTAATTCTTTGTTGTCATAAGTAAAGAACATTTAATCAAATGTACAAACTAAAGTCGTACATAACGACTTTATTTTCGGTCTCCTGATGACGTTACTACTGACAATCAAGACGAGAGGGCGGGGTGAGAGATGCCCGTGGCGCTAACTTTACGTAGTTACATGTACCATGAGTGGACTGAGGCAGATGTGCCGCTTCTGCAATCGTGGGCTGGGAGTTCCCGACGTGTTTACGACATCGGTCTAGTTTCCTCTAAATGTCAGTTCTAGTTACAAATGGACTTTCATATTTAACAATCTAGATTACCTACAGTGAAGAAATTCCAATATTTGAGAAAAGAACAAGGCCTTTAACATAATATTGTTTCGGCCGCAAATAACAGCCTTACAAAAGAGCCTCGCCATGGCACGATTTTAGAAGCACACCTCAAGAATTTTGGGGGAATCTTGCACGCACGTCAAGCTATAGTCAAACTGGCCGCAATAGGTCACCCATATAATTTTTTTAACCACATTATCAAAAGTTTCATGCCGTAGAAGTAAATTTGTCTCGACTGAATTGCCGGCATCCAGCGCGGTAGTCAAGATGCAAAGCACCTAACTACCTTACGCCCAGCACTAAAATGATAAAGAATTAAGTGCAGGAAAGGAACCTATCGTAAGAACTTTAAAATTAAAGAAGCTAGTGCTCGGAAATGCTTGGCGAAATCTTTTCATCCTATAAGGCTGCACGACATGGGGTTGGTTAATAGGTTCGTTAGTTGTTTTATTATCAACATTCTGATCTTCCAATCATTGTTCCTGTATTTGTTTTCTTTTGATACTCCAGGAAGCAAAAAATGTAACGGCAAGGACTCAATGGGACTAAAATAAAACTTAGTAATGACTGCATGTGGCCAATTTACGTCACATTGACGAGTCGAAGTATTTGTGGGTTGGGACTCAGCCCTTCGTAGGTTAGCTTTTAATCTTGACCAAAAATACAAGCAGTGTTATATTCTTGACGCGAAAAATCCGTAGAACAATCTTTAGTCACTCATTCAGTACTTGCCGAGATCCATTTTACCGTGTCGTGAGTATGGGTGCAGCTCGAGTAGCTGGCCAGTCATGAGCGGCAGATTGCATGTATCAAGTCGAAAAAATACAGTGACACCTATATATATGTTTTGTGAAGAGCACTGTGAACAGAACATGAAGTGTAATTAAGGCTGCACTGCAAAGAAGAAGGTAAATCAGAGTACCATACCGGCCCAGATCTTGCCTCAGGTGCTGTGAATGTTTGAACCAGCCTCCCTGTAATTGTTTATTGATAGTTTTTTTTTTTTAATTACCTCCGCCAAGGAGGTTATGTTTTCGTCGTGTTTGTCTGTCTCTCTGTCTGTCTGTCTGTCTGTCTGTCTGTCTGTCTGTCTGTCACCAAGATAACTCAAAGAGTTATGAACCGATTTGGATGAAATTTACCGGGATTTTTAGGTATGTTAGGAGGAACGGATGATTAACTTTTGGTAAAGATATGTCCATCCGTTTGTTTGTTTGTCTGCCTCATTTTTCTCGATGCTATAACTCAAAAAGGTATGGATGGATTTTGACAAAATTAACATGAGTTGCTAGGTATATAACAAAGAGTATATGACCAAATTTTGGTAATGATCCGTTTGTTCGTTCGCTCGTTTGTCACTGTTTTTAATTTTATGCTTGCTAGCACAATAACTAAAACAATAATGAATGGATCTTTAAGAAATTTATAGGGTTTGTTAGTAATGTTAGAAGACATAAATGATCAAATTTTGGTGCAGATCGGTTTGTTCGTTTATATGTTTGACTTATGTTTGTCATAACGTTTGTTAACAGCATAACTCAAAAAGTTATGAACAGATCTTCAAAAATATTAAACAAGCTGTTATTGATATGAAAAGGCACAAATGATTAGATTTTGGAGTTTATACAAAGAAAATTATTGTTTCAGAACCAATTTGAATTTTTTGCTACCGTTGCCTCACTTGGCGGAGGTATGCGCTCTCAGAGTGCTCTAGTTAGTACATGTTCTCTTCATATATTTATGTGCTCTTTGCTTCCTGGGATACTCTATCTGGTGCAATGACAACATTTACGTCAATGGTAAAAAAAAATTATGCGGGAGGTTCTAACAGTTTTGCTTGTATATGAGACTTTGAAATGATCAGGAGGAACACTATCGGTATCTTACAGTATATTTTTATTACTGAAAAGGAAAGAAAGCAGCAGAAACTGGCCGAAAAATATGCAGTGTCTGTAGAGAGAACGCTGTTTCACAACTGGTGTGCTAGAAATGGCTTAGTCGACTTCCAAGGAATTTTCACCAAGCGGTGTACCTCACTCTGGCCGGCCTAAGGAGATTGACATCAGCCAACTGAAAGCTGAAGTCGAACAAGACTGCAATCTGACGACAAGACAAATCGCAGATATTCCCTACACGCCCAAAACAAAAGTGGACAAAGAATTTCCACCTAAAAAATGACGTTTTTGTCTACCCTGCGCGTGGCCTGCGCGTTATCATGCCGACCCCAAAGTCCGGCCACCGGACGCCTCTTTGTTTGTATGAGCCGGCTGTGGGTTTGGGGCTCCGGGTAGCACTAGTCTGAAGCCTGGACATTCTCGGTGATGGTAAGTGATGGTGACATGTACGCGCGGTGCGCGTGTGCGTCTGCAGTGCAGTGAAAATTTGGACAGTGCACATTGTGCAAGCTTGGT
>LQNS02278087.1:577926-589379 GCA_001587735.2 Parhyale hawaiensis
TTTTAAGTCGGCTGTTAATGGTTTTTTGCTGGATTTCCTTTAGCAGCGTTTTGGGCTTCCCGGTGTTGCAAATGCTTCATTTGGGTTGCATTACCTGTCCGTGGGAGCTCAAGCGTGAAGTTTTAATAATAATAATAATAATACCCAGTATTTGGTCAAACAGCCAAGCCATGCATCGATGCTTCAGGTCTCGCTGGACCATCGCGTGACTGCTGTGGGAGGCCATAAATACTAGATCAGTTAGAGTAGACTCTTCCACTGAATTAAGAGATGGAACTTTAAATATTTCTCGATGGAGATATTCGGTAGTAATGTATGTGCCTCGCATGGGAAGTCAGTCACGCAGGCTCTCATGTTTATTGCTGATGCGTATTACCAAATTTAGATTGTTATGCTTCTTAGGGCGGAGGAAAAATTAACAATCGTATTCTGAGTGCATGTGACAAACCTTGCTCGATATTAAATAACCACGTCCTCAACACGACTTAAATTATTTTAACGTTACGCATTTTTTGCTTTGGTGTAGCTAGGTTATACTGTGCTTGCACCAGCTGTGCTGGAGAGATAAAAAGAAATAAAATCCTAGAGCAGGATTTTGCCCACAATCTGCTCTGTCAGAAGCTGGAACTATTGCGTCCTAGACGACGTATACAGAACCAAAACACGAATGCAAGACGTACTGTGTCCCCTGTGGTACCAACTTGATATTTCGATTTGTCAGGGATATTTTGAGCAAAATAAATGAAGAATGTTATGGTGTGTTGATATTTGAAGGCAAATGGATAACTAAAACGCCTCGTGGCACATTCAACGAAGTCATTTTTGACGGCCAGTTAATCCTAGTTTTTCATATGCATGCTTCGTCTAACAAGGTTAAGGCAGAGTGCACCCCCCCCCCTTTTGAGATCTCTTAACCCTATCCGTTACCAATATTTTTCAGCAGCTTGAGCGCCAAGGCGGTACAAATTTGTACCGTCCACTAAAAATGCTTATACCTTTATCAATATCAGAGTTTTTTCTTCATTGTTCCAAAAACTAAAAGTTATTTATTCAACTATTCTTTCACCTATTTAATTAAAAAATAATTCCTCAGAGTAATTTTAATGCCAATTAAATTTGAATATAAGAAAATATCTCCGGACAGTACGGGGTGAATACTCCGACAGCACATCTGCCGCAATTTTCATTCTCTCACAAGCTGAACGTACAATCGCTTCTATTTTTTAACATTAAGCCTCGTTGCTGCCTGTTAGTGATAATTTAGAAAGTTCTTTTCGTAGAAAAAGAAAATCTACACGGAAATGTTATCATCTAATTTTCTGAAATATTTATATTTATTTGCATTTTTGGCTGTTTTGTGCGGGTATTTAAGAATTTATTGATAGCCATGTTCAATCGAGAAAAGTCACTGAATCTTTGGGTGCTGAATATCACTGGGAGCAGAACTATGAAGGAAAAACGGTAGTGCGGGACAATTTTGTACCGCCTTGGAGCAGATAGGGTTAATAACATAGGACAAAATAGAACACCTCGCGACGTTAGACCATCTGCCGCGGTGGAGGCAAATTCTCCCCGTGGAGTAAATTGAAAATTTAATGCTGGCATTTTTCATTATGGCCAGCTAGTCCCAGTTTTTTGGCATGGGTCACATCTAGGTCAACCCACCAAACTCCCTACAAAAATTGTGAAGATTGCTCAACTCCTTCGACCACTCATTGGCGGACAGACAAATAAACAAATATATATATATACAAATAAATATACTTAAATCTTGAACGAAACCATTACCCCCTTTCTCACTTCGTTCTCGTGTGATTATAAAACTTAAACAGAAAATCTTGTTCAGTTCACTCAACAAGACAATTGCTGGATTATCACTTGCAAACGAAGTGAGAAAGGTAATAATGTTTTCATTGCAGATTTAAGTTTGTATACTATATATATATATTTGTCCGTTCACTTAAAATGAGTGAGAAGGAGTTGAGCAATGTTCATATTTTTTTTGTAGGGTGTCAGGTAGCTAGACCTAGATGTGAACAATGCTAAAAAAAAACTGATGCTGATTCTTTTGAGTAATGATTCAAAATTTCTACATAATCTTCTTTTTTCATAATTCAGTTGACCTTCACAAAGCGCCCTGGTTAAGTAGCAGCAAAACACCCCCAAAGCATCACACCTTCACCATCGTGCTTCACTGTTGGTGCGTTGGTGCCTGCATTTGGAGCTTGGCAAACTTCAGGTCGTCATTGTTGGTGTGATCGTCAATCAGGGTGAGAAGCAGTGAACAGTCGTTGAACCTGCGCTGTGCTTGAAAATGTGTGGTGTAAAATGACGGGAGAGAAGAACATCACAGCCGCTTTAGCTCTAAAGACCATATATATACCTCCAACAACTGAGGCATTCAGGAAATATGCCTTACGAGCATACTGTATGTTCAAATTGCAGTGTGGAAGTCCGCCTCTTTTCCAGATCCATCATTTGACCCAACAGATTATAGGGGTCGCGTGATGAAACCGCCTATACGCTAACTCCGGAAATACTCCCTTAAGATGTTGCTCTACATATAGCTCCTTCGTGGGTATTGGAGCTGCTTCGATGTGGATGTTCAACTCATAATCCATGTATGTAGTAAACAGAGATGTGGTTGTCTGACAGGACGCTTGCCATGCACTTCTTTTGCGACTGTTGTGGAGAGTGAAGCTGTCGCATTCCGTATAACAAGCCCATTTCAATGAAGGCGAATGAAGAAAATTACTCTCAAAGTGATGAAATCGACAAAAATGCTTATGGAGTAGTGAAGGGTTCTGACCATAGATTAGGCCTGTAAGTAAGACAATATGACCTAATTAACATAATTTTCAAATTAGTTCAAATTACCTGTATACCTTTAGATTTGTTAAAGTAAAGTCTTATAATCTGAGACCCTTCAAAGTATTCAGGGACGCAAAAATATAACATATGTCATTGTCCTCTGAGCCTAATTTTTAAAATTCAGTCAGAGGTGGTCGCCTAATTTATATATCCTGCACATGCAAATGGAAAAATCACATTAAATATGGTAAAACTAGAATCAGAGGCGTAGAAACCCTAGGGTGGATATAAAAGTTACCCCCTTATTTGGTCTAGCAAGCAATCTATGGTCTTTCTACAAAATGTGGCCAATGGCTGCCTAATTTCAATGATTATGATATGTAAATGAGCGAGTCATGATAGAATGATAAAATTAGAATCTTTGACCCTCTAAACATGGGGTAACATCGATATTTCCTTTCTACCTCCCAAATAAGCGAGCTAGAGCCTGGAAAAGAAATTTCGGTAATGGCGGATTTAATTAGCATGTTACGCAATTTGCCCAAGAGTGCCAAGGTGGCCTCGAGCACATTCCGAATCAGCTCCCCTCAAAGATATAATATCCACAAAAAAAAAAAAACTTTATGGTAACGCCAAAAAAACGTGGAGTGCCATACTGCTAGACTTACTATAGGGTTGCTGGAAGTCAATGGTATGCAAAAACATATTTTGTTCGTTTGATTCGAGCAATAAAATTTGTCTAGAGTGCCAAATAATCATTGAGATAAAGTAGCCCAACCACATTAGTTATATTTCGAAGAGTTGTTTTGATTTTATGTCTGCGTCATCCAAATTTTTGGTTCTGTAAAACACATCCACGTAACAAAATCAATTTCGTAATGCAGGTAACGAATTCACAGTTTGTGTGATTCAGGAGATCCATGAAGCAGTCGACACAGTTTTTATAGTAGATTTAAATTAATTGGAACCCACTGCATTGAAGCGTAAGCGAGGATGTGCAGGCAACAGTGAGGTGTGTGACCGTAAGCAATGTCAGTCCAGAGCTCTCTGCCTGCCCGATAGCTGTCATAAGAGGCTGTGCTTTGCTACGAGCTGACGGTTTCCGTAGCACTTTAACATCGCTTAGTATTCAAACCTACAGCTCTGAGCTAAGTGCAGTAAAGCCTGAGCCCAAGTGCAGCTCTCATTTGCGCTCAGACGACATTTGCGTCCCAATAATTGAGTTTAATGCGCACACTTGCACCCCCGCCACCAGTGGGTGCAGGCATTATATTGATGTGAAGCCGCTGCTCTACAACTCATTGCTCCGTGATGGTAATGGTTCTTAGCTACGACTTTATTGGAATTCATAGACATGATTGCTCCTTGATGGAAAACTTACCAAATCAATAACACCGCCACAACAGCAAGGTCCTGCGTACACCGTGCAACTTCTTTGTGCAACACGGCTGCACTTCTTGGGAATTTCCATTGGAATTGGTCATTTGCTGTAGACTTTCGAGTACTGTTTTTTATATGTATGTATGTGGCTTTCGGGTATGCGAGTTAGCTATTAAAAGTTGACGCCAATTTTAATTTCAAGTGTCTGAGAATCATCAGCATAACTGCATTAGTGAACTTTCCTTGGCTCGGCAACACAAGTGGGGGCTCAAAGAGTGGGGAATTTTTTTCGTGGGAAAACTTGTTGCGCCACAAAAGTTGCGCAGTGTAATCGGGGCTTAGCTTCTGCGACTGATAAACTTGGTATGTAGGAATACTTCCTCCATGAGACATTGTTCGAGCATATCGTGCAAATTGTGCTGCGATAACAGCACTTTGCGGTAAAGCGGGAACAAATGCAATGTTACTTTGATAATAATTGATACTTAATATGCTCATACAATGAGAAGACGGCGCAACATGAATGCATGGAAGAAAGATGAGCTTGGCACAGGTGTTCTCGCAGAGCTTCACCAAGGATTGTGTGGACGAAAACTAAACAAACTCTTACAACAGCAACATAGGTACTCCGGTTACACAATCTCAAAAAACACGGTTGATGAGAATTGCGAAAATAGCGCTAAACATAATAAATATTGAAAGGAGCATGCGTATAAATATCCACTGTCTGTCCCTGTAATCTAATATGGACAATGATATCCAGGAGACACTAAATCTTACGAATACTGACTTTGGCGGACACCGTCAACCAATCAAAATCAAGTACATACTTAGCGAAACGGTCGCGCTTGACCCGCACGAAAAGTTCGTTGAGCGCAGGACCTGAGTGGCAGTGGAGGTGTCAGCGTAAAAGGGGTGTGGAGGGGGTGTGGATGTTCCCACTAATAAGCTATGGTTCTTCCAACCTCCTCCTCCCAATACAGCTACCAAAGAACCAGCAAATATGTATCCCATACAAAGGTCAGCCCCTCCACATTTTACTTCAGCCCCTCCCCATCCCCCAATGCAAGTTGCCCGGCGCCACAACTCCAATGAGCAGTCAAAGATGAGGTGCTTGAAAAACTAAGTTGGGTAAAGTTTGTGATCGTGAATAATGGATTCTTTGCTCTCCAGGCGTTGTTGCTGCCACGATGACAGTGTATAGTTTCACACGCTTGTCCAGCTGCCTCATACGGAACAGTAAAACAAGAGTTGAAATTTTAGATGTCTCCATAGTATCTATGTATCCAAGCGCGATCATTCAGACAGTCACTGAGAAACACAAACATTAAGTTCTATTTTCCAGTTGCCTGTGCTCTCGCACAGCCAAAAGCAATTTCAAGGAACCTCATTGGCATTTTTCTGATTGCCAGATTGTCAGTAGACCTGCCTAGGTTGGCTGGCAATATTGCCATATTGTCAGCAGACCTGCCTAGGTTGGCTGGCAATATTGCCAGATTGTCAGCAGACCTGCCTGCCTAGGCTGGCTGGCACTATACTCGCAGTGCCTGAGTCGATCGAGTATTGCCATCGTTATCTAAAGTTCGTTTCCTGGCAAAGGAAATGAAGTTTTTCGACGCTTGGCCTCGTAGCGCCAGGACTTCTGACATTCATAGTTCACTGAAGGACATTGATTAAACCAGCAGCGGGAGTACTCGGATGTCGCAGTGTTCAAACGAGCCTTCCGTCGTGGGCGCCATAGTTGTGCGTCTGTCTAACAATCTCTGTTCGACTGCAACCACGCGCTCCTCTGGCCTGCTAGACATTCATCCGTAGCACAAACAAGTGCGTGTGGAAGTCGTAATCGGAAGTGTGCCGTATACGTGACATTACCTTTGATGTAAAGAATAACTTCGATCATTTTGTCTTTGTGCATTTGACATGTATGCAGCTAGACTATTAAGCAGTCAATTATACAAACCGGATTCTGCGCCCTGCATATATTAGCAAACGCGAGTGACGAGCGAGCTGTTTAACGTTCGGGAGCCGTTACAAAAATGCAAGAGTGTGAGCCCCAATACATGCTTATTGGGAGGCGTGCAAAAATATTACCAGACACGCTGCGTCTGGTATGAATGAAGATCGAAATCCAGTACCCCAACTTCTCACCGTACAACAACATCGCTAGTTATGACCTGTAGGTGTTAATGTGCTGCATTCTGAAGAGACAGCTGCCAGTGGGTATTGGGATGGGGTCACACATTCTCTTTATTTGCCATTCCTACGGACTCTGTTACTCCAGTTCATCAGGCTGCATACCGCTGATGAATTATTGATGGTGCACCTGCTGCCAAGCTAAAATTATTTCAGTGTTAGTCAATGAAACACTGCGGCCAACCAGCACCAAATGAAGAATATCCATGAATAATTGAATAATATCGCTGCATAGTTCTGCTGTCAACAAGGAACAGTGCATATATCGTGCAACTGAGCATATTATGACCATGAAGTATGTGGCGAGTGACAGCAAGAAGTTTGTGCCTGCTAACGTGCAACGCAAGTGCAGAGTGTTGTGCTGGGAACATGTGATTTTAGAACGTGCATATATTCTCATTAACGACAATGGCAAGAAAAAAGAAATCATTCTGGGAATATTTGTAAATGACATGCGTAGTGTAGTGGATAATAAAAACGAGCTCAGCCCCGCAGGTCAGCGGGAGAATGGAAAGACCTGGTCTATAGGTATAACAGCTGGAGGCACCGAGTGCAAGCATATCGAAGTTCAGGGAAGATGCATCGCACTGCTCATTGAAAGAATGCAAGCAGCACGTGACCAACGCGTGTCATGTACCACAGAAGCTACGTGATGCGTGCTTGCTGTGGTGCTCCGTCTTAAAACGTTTACCCTTTCGTTGTGTGTAGGGTCGCCTCAATATTTTCATGTAGCTACGGGCAGCAATTTTGAGAATGTAAGCTAACATTATCACCCGCGAGTGAAGCGAAGAGGGGTGAGGTTTTCGTTGAAGATTTAAGTATATTTATTTGTATATTTGTCTGTCCACCCAAGAAGATGAAGGAGTTGAGCACTGTTCATCATATTTGCAGGGAGTGAGGTGGGTTGACCTAGATTTGATACTGTCAAAAAAACTAGAGTTAGCTCACCATAAAAAAGACACCGTTGAATTTGTTGTCTATCCGCTCAAAAAAAAAAAAAAAAAAAAAAAAAACAGAAGGAGTTGAGTCATACCAATAATTTCTATCAGGAAGTCAGGAGAACTAACGGAAAATTGAAAAATGCCAAAGCTCCCAAGTAAGCTGGCCATCAAACTGAGGGCGTTGAGTTTGTTGTATAACCACACAAAAATAGGAATACGGGGTTGAGCAATGTATAAAATTTTGAGCAGGGAGTCAGGTGGGTTGACATAGATGTAAAAAAGTCCAAAACTCTAGAGCAAGTTATCCATCAAAAATGACGT
This sequence comes from Parhyale hawaiensis, assembly GCA_001587735.2. Classification (NCBI taxonomy): domain Eukaryota; kingdom Metazoa; phylum Arthropoda; class Malacostraca; order Amphipoda; family Hyalidae; genus Parhyale; species Parhyale hawaiensis. The sequence continues at coordinate 585,573 of LQNS02278087.1, forward strand.
TGTTGAATTTGCAACTCCATACTCAGGACTTTCAGAGAAAGAGTTGAGCAATGTTCATAATTTTTGCAGTGAGTCAAGTGGGCTGACCTCGATGTGAGATATGCTAAAACTCTAGAGTTAGCTGGCCATTAGAACTGACTGCATTGAAACTTGTCTCCTCTCCTTTGCGGGTGGTGTTCTTGCGCGTTTCATTTCAGTTTTGAAACTGGAGGGGAATATCACAGGTTGCAGAAGATGACGAACGTGAGATCCTTGTCTCTTTATCTCTCTCCGATCGTCTTGGCCTGCAGGCATTTAAGTCAGTTGTTAATGGCTTTTTGTTGGATTTTCTTCAGCAGCGTTTCTGGCTTCCTGGAGTTGTAAAGTGCTTCACTTCGGTTGTACTACCTGTCCGTGGTGACCGGAGCGCGAAGTTTTAATTAATATTTAATAGCATTAAGAGAGGACCTCAGGATGAGAGCACGACAAAGGATCAATGGAGAAAATGATGAAGCATGTCAGAGAAGAGAAGATTCCGCACCAGCCTATATAAAGCAAACATACGGATTATTGCGTGATTTTTTCACGCACGGGTCCGCTAGTAATCTGTAATATTACTTGAGTGCCAGAGCTGTTAAAAATGGCAGCGAGGACTTTGTGATCATTCTTCTTTATTGACAATACTTTCATTATTGATAGGCTCCGAAGAATAGGCTACGACGGCCACAAGACTGTCATAAGAGATAACTGGTCTCTGCTTCAATTGCTCCGAGCAGCACACTGCTTTGTTTCCTAAGATATATTATGTGAAAAAATCCATTATATAGTAAAATGTGGTTTGTTGGTTGCTTCCCCGCTCACAGGCACTAAATTTGGGTCTACAGTTACTACAGCTAACACAGTACTGTTTTTGAAATAGCTGCTGCTGTAGCTAATGCACTTTCTGAAGCCCGCATGACTTAAAAAAGTAGTTAGGTACCCTTGGACATCATTCTTTTGAGCGTGGTATACGAGAGGCTCAATCTTCAAGGAGCTTTCGTTCTTGGCGATCATAATCCATTTCGCTTATGTTTTCATTAGAATTTATTTACTATAGTTGAAATTTCACACTGAGCAAAAATGCTCGAAGCATTTTCATTTTTTATTTTTGCCAAATTTCGGTCCTGGTGGTAAAAGTGCTAGTATCGCAGGATACAGCAAAAACTGAGCATTTCCACTGAATTCTTTTGATTATTTGAACTTTATTTTCTAGAAGCTGCTCCACTTGCACACATCTATATATATTATAATTCTGCTTGAGGCTCCAACCCTCCATCCGTACTTCCCTGTGTCTGCACGTTATGCTTTTCACTATAAGATAGGGAAAAATTCAACTGGCAAGAAACTCTAATCTTTGCAGGAAGAAAGTTCGACCATTGCTGTTTTCTTTCGACTCGCTCTTGAAGAAATTTTCAGCTAGTTTCAATAAAAAGGCATGAAGTTCATCATACGTATCATACATACGTATTTTCAAATCATAGAATATTTACTTACTGGTGTCGCATGACGATCCACATATGAAAAAGTTCGTAGTCTGGATACGGCGCAAATTAACCGAGCTACTCTGGACTGCCCCATTCTAAAGAATTTCCAAGGTGAAAGTATGATGCTTAAAGAAGTCAAGTAAAATAACCGAAAATAGGCGTTTAGCAACAAGAATCTGTTATTGAGAAATTGGGCATAGTCTAGTGTATATTGTGGTGAAAATAGAGCAGAAAGTTGATGCGTTACAGAGCAGCCACGAGTCACGCTATAGAACTGTTATCTTTAGATGATAAGCACCGCTTAGTGAAGGCCTATACATTGACTGCAACAGTAGTCGACTCTTAGGTCCTAGTGGCCTCTCACGTTGGCGGCAAAAAATGGGGACAATGGGAATTTCCCAAGAGCTATTATGAACATGTCCAGAAACGGTCATGCAGGGAAGCGCCCAAGTGCGTTCTCGCCATATCCAAGATACCTTCTCGGCAAGAAAAATGTCGGGCACCTTAGAATTTTTTCTTCAGTATTAGATAGGGGGAAAAGAATAGCTCTTGAGAAAATCCCATTTTTCCGTTGCCGACTTTCGGCCGCCAAGCGTCAGACCTAAGAATCAAGTACTGTTGGGGTCTATGGCCTATATACATAGAAGAGCAATGAAAGAAGTACCTTCGAAGAGTGTCGTTTGCACGTCTACCTATATCGTGATGTTAAAAGGCGAAAACTTTGCTGGTCAAGCATCTGCGAGAGCCAACGGTTATATCTTAGAGTTTACTGTAAATAGACAGTGTAGGGTGACTTTGGATAGACAGGCAACGACTTAACTGGCATTCAAGGGCTACGTTAAGTCCGCTACAGACGAGTCGAAACACGGAAGCGCTTCACGCTCTTGGCACAGATATCTCTGTCCGCGTGATGCCGGCTTAATCTATGAACACCTACCAATTCCAAAGAGGAACTACTAAGGATTCAAACTCAATACAAATTATGGGAGTGATTCGAAACTGAGCAATGAGCCCTCGCTGTAGCGAAATAGCTGCCGCGGTGGTTCGGAGTTTAAGCAGTTTTTGAGCGCAATAGTATTAGCTAAGTCGACGCTGTATCCTTTGCAGTGTAATCGGAAGGACAGGGTGAAACATCCTCGTGAGCAACAGACTTGAGGTAACGTGTGCTTCGTCAAGATTAAGAGACGGGTGTTATTTATGTGGTAGGTTAGGATAGAAGAGCCGCATTAAGTCAAACTTCAATGAGTTGAAATAGCTTAGCTTAGGTTTACAACGTTGTATAGAGAGAGAACATTTACAAACCGCGGAATTTCCACGGGTTCCGCTAGTTTCAAAACTAATATGCACGCTTAGACTTGCAGGAGAGACATTTCGCTCTGGCAAACGCATGATGACATAACATCCGTTGAATGAACGGAAGGTCAAGCCTACAGCTTTCAGGAACATTTTGCAGCAAGACCCGTGGAGCAAGCAAGAACAGTAAAAGCATCATTACGAAATTAGTACCATATTTTTGCCAGATTGGTACACCAGTCCGTTGATATTAGTAAGCAGCAAAACACTGGATTTAATTAAATTTCCTTCAGTGTATTCGGTAGACGTTATGATACAACTTCAGTATAACAAAATTTTTCTATCAAGCGATAATTTTTTCGTCAAAAGAAAAGAGCAAGCTGGAAAAAAATAATTGCTCCGTTTGCTCTACCGTCAAAATATCACTTCTCGTATACTTCGTTGACACGTACTAAATTTGTACATGGTGAACTAAGAGAAAGTATGTTTTGGTCCTTGGAGAAAGTTATAACGATCCGATTCCATGAGAATGCGAAGAGGAGCTGTAAATAATTCATTGCTTAGATTTCCACTTTAGCTGAGCAAAAGGTACATTCAATTATAAGGATAAGGAATCCTATTTCGGACACCAGTCACCTGGTTTAATTTCCGCGTATTGATATCCATCAAAGCGTAACTTCATCCTGGTCCATTCTGGCCTATTTTGTCCTTTCCGTTAAGAGCACGATGCGAAATATAGAAATACTAGTGGACCCGTGCGTGAAGAATTCACGCAATAACCTATACGTTTGCGTAATGCCTCTAGGCCGGTGCGGAATCTCCTCTTCTCTTACTTTCTTCCTAATTTTCTTCTTTTCTTCATTGATCCTTTGTCGTGCTGTCATCCTTAGGTCTTCAATATAGACAGGCAGAAGTAACATCTTGAGCAAAACACTTCAACAAACTTAAACAAAATAGCAGCTTATATACAATGTGTTGGCTCGGTAGCAAGGATACCGTTGATACCGTCTTC